>JACCIC010000008.1:3762500-3817500 GCA_018907035.1 Sycobia sp. Sy_11
ATTTTACCTAAATGGATATAATTTTACATAAGAGAAGAATTTTTAATTGTCTTTCTGAGGTACAAAAATTCTTCCATTAACACGAAAGAGTTTCAAAATTTTATATTTTATAAATAAACTTATTTAAAAAAAAAAACTTAAATAATGACGGATAATATAACCTAGACGGTAAGAAGATAATGGTCGTGAAAAAATTTATAACATTACCTACATTTTCTCGAGGAAATCTGCTAATTTAGTGTTTGAAATGTCAATAAAGAAATTTTAATATTGATACATACTCTATATCTATATCTATCTATATATATATATATATATATATATATATATATATATATATATATATTTTGATTCTTATATGTTATACTTCTAATTAATAAAAAGCATCGCTATATAAATCCTTTCATTTTGAATCATAATAAGACGATAAGAATACATTTATATAAAATTTTTTGAAAAATATTTTATTATGGTTTCATTTTTACACTCATATGATTGTGTACTTATAATATAAAAGTGCGATTTATTTTAATCGAGGATTAATTCACGTTTATTTGCCTATTATTCTTAATTTGTAAAAATTTACTACGGTAAAATCTCGCTATTGTATTAAAAATTAATTTATTCATTCGTGAATTCCATAGGGAATATGCCTATATATAGTGGGAGATGTAATTCTCCATTTTAAATTGTTATTTAAAATTAATATACTTAAAAATAAAGGCATTGTGTGTGTGTGTGTGTTTTTTTTTTTTTTTTTTTTTAAATAAGACACAACAACAAAACTATTGATTTCTTCAACAAGATAATTAAAGCACATAAAAGTATGTAAGCTCTTATCATTTAATACCTTATTGAAATTATATGCGCGCGTATGACGAAAAAATAATCTTCAAGCGTGTCATTCCAATGTTTATGTTTATATATTTTCAGACTTGAATCTGAAACAAATCGTTCTTTCGAATTCGCATAAAAGTTGTATTATCATAATCGATTTTATAAACAAAAGAGCATTTTATAATTCTTTAAACTTTTCGCAACATTTTTAATTGCTATATAAAAAAAACAAAACAAAACAAAAAAACAGAAAATTAACAAAAAAAATTCATTTTTAATTACAATTTTCGTTTACGTATTTGTTCCAAAATTTTAAAGCACTCTTTATACTACGTTGTCAATTTAAGATTGATTTATAAAGATAGTTTTTTTTTTTTAATTTACACATTAAATATATTGACGACATATTAGTCGCTATTTTGTATATTAAATAAATAAAACTATAACGTTTTAATTAGCATTTTTATGTATCGAACGACTTTTGAGATAATCCTTCCTATAATCGCAATATATATATATATATATATATATATATATATATATATATATATATATATATATATAACAGATGCTTATCTTGTTTCTGTCATCATTTCTAGATTTCAATATAAGCAATGAATTCTAAAAGGTTTTGTATCACATCTGCTACTATTTTTAGCTTTGATAACTCTAATAAAATTTATTTAGCGCGCCGCTATACCCAATACACGTTTTCATTATGCTTTGTCAAAAATCGAATTTAACGAAATATTTTCCGAAATATACTATATTGTATATATAAATTAGTTGTGTATTATCAAATTATATATATATATATATATATATATATATATATATATATATATATATATATAATTGTTTAACGATTTTATCTTTATAAAACTAGAGTACAGATATTCTAAATACATATTTATAAAAATTGTAGAAAACATTTTAGGAGCTCTATTATTATAGTTTATTGAGCTCTCAGTTAAAAAGATGAATATTTTCAGTTTGAAAAATTTTAATCTTGAAATGAAATCAACAAGACTATGTCATAGCCGAAGTTGGCAAAATCCAGCCAAAGCTGGCAGTACTTTGTTATTCTTCTATTATCACTCAAAGTTTCCTAGACCGTTTTGCATATACATAATTATGCAAATAATTGTACATGATATAAGTAACGTGTCGGTATAAAAAATAACTTTTTCTTTCATCTGTATTCTTTTCAATTACATTCAATAATGCAGAGCGAACGTATACGAAATAAATAGCTCTGTTACTACGTTATACGTGGTAAAGAATATCTCTGATTAATAAATACGTCGATGTTTTATATAAAAAAAAGACATACAGGCCTTATACATTCATAAACCGAACAAGCTGAAACTTTGATAACAATATATATTCCATAAAGATTATAGGAATAAAAAACAAAGCAACGATAGTTTCAATAAATTGTGGATTTTCTATAATCTGTTGCTAATAATATATATATTTGTATATTAAGATTTTTATCGCAATATTGTTAAATATAGGTTTTTAAACATTTAACAATTTAATCATTTTTAATTCTGCGTTCGCGTTTTCAAATTTTATATTTTTTAAATATTCTAATTGAAACTATATTTAAGTATTGGCATTACTCATGGGAACCTGGTGACAGTGACACATGTCTCAAGTCCAGATCCCGGAATTGGAGAGGAGGAGGGGCGCAATCATTGAACTGGTTATAATTGCATATACGCTTTGTAAAATGTTTAAATTTTTATAAATCGTAACAATTTTTAATGAAGAAACGTGTTAAAAGAAAAATTAAGATTTTTTATCAAAAATAATCTTATACGCAACAAAAGGACAATATATATATACCAAGTCATAATAGTCTCTTCCTGTTTTTGATTATTTTTTTTTTTTTTTTGAAGAAAACCATATTTTTGTCACAAGTTGCGAAAAGAGGGGGTAGTTCTGCATCAAAAATGGTTTGACACATGTACCATGAAAATGCAAAGTTTATTTAAGTTGCGCGGTATTGTTCAAAAACTTCGGCTGACCAGCCGGCCAAATGAACATTTCGACGCCTGAAAAATGCCATGGAACTTCAATCGAAAACAACAAAAAAACTGTGCTTTTTCGAATATAATTGCGTATTATATATATATAATAAAATGATCTCTTTCTTCAAAATTCGGATTCAAAAATAGGGTTTCTCTGATTAAAAAAAGAATAAAATCGTTGCAGTAGCGAATCTTAAAACTTAATTAGTCAATTTTCTCAGAAACAGACTGACCATTTTAATTGCAGATTCGTATTCAGTGAGTCGAAATACAGTATATTAGGCGAATGATGCGATCTAAACTCAAGAGCAATTATACTTTTTTTTAATGCGTAAGTATTTTTTTAAATGTCATTCGATAAAAAATAAGAAAATTTTTGCTAATCAATAAAAAATAAAAAATCTCTTTTTCCTCTATTTCCGGTTTGCCATGGGTTATTACTAATTACATATTATAAATTAATTATTTAAAACTTTTGTATTTATGCTTTTCAGAATTTTCAATTTCATAAACGGATCCTAGAAACTAGCCTCGAGCTTTAAATTCTTTAAAAGCCATACTGGGTGAAAGAGAACTTACCATTTTGTTTGTAACTAATAACATATTAAAAGGAGAAAGGAGTACAATAAATTCAATCATTGTTATATTTAATAAATAATTGAAGGAAAATAATTTTCGTGTACTACTTGAGAAATAAAATTTCTATTATACTAAATCAGTTTCAATGAAAACTCTGCTAAGTTTTTAGGTCACAATGTGAAATGTATCTATCCATAGCTTTGATCTCTTGTATCGATAGTAGGAACTATTTAACATACCTGGTATCCAATCTGTCTTTCATCCACTGAGGTAAAAATGTAGCCTCTCCAAGGGACCTGTCAGTTGGTCGCGAAGATCCCATTATACTTGTATTATTTTAAAATTACAATTGTAGAAAATATTTCTTTTAGTCAGATATAAATTTGTTGAAAAATAAATGAATTGCCAGTTAGAGTCAACTTGATAAAAATTGTATTTTAAGAATAATTTAAAAGTTTTGAATTATAGAAATGTTGAAATGATGTGATGTAACTGAATACTTGACTCCTGTTGAGCTTTACAAACACTTCCTAAGAGTATGAGTTCGACAGCATTCTAACGACCTAAAATTAGAAAATTAGTGATAATTATTCCCTTCTACCTTTTATTAATTTAAGCTTTTAATTTAACATATAAGAATAATTACAAAAACTAATTAAACAAAAACATACTTTCTAATAAAAAAGTTTTATAGTAATCTAATTATGTTAAAATCATTAATTATGAAGCTTTTTATATTAATTAATATTTCTATTAACTTGTGTATCAATTCATGAAATATCACTATATTTAAAAGTTAACAAAATAATACATTAGAAATTATCATTTTACAAAATTACATTACAAATCATTAACAGCATTCTTAATTCTTCACTTTATTGCATCATATATAATAATTTATTAATAGCTTTTTACATATGTTTCAAAATCTATGTAATTAATTAAGAAACCAAATAAATTTTTACACTTACATTTAATTCATTTATAAAGCTTTTGGATTAAGTAAAATTAACTTAACAAAGGATAATTGCATAAATTATTATATACTTTTATAAAAATATATTATTTTATGCTTTTTCGTTTTGGAATATTAACATTTTTAACTGTGCATTATAAAGTTACAGAAATCTTTGTATAATTTGTGTACCTATAAAAGGATCTTTGTAATTATTAAAATTTCATAAGTATCGATAAATTAATTTGATTGTAGAAACAATTAGTAATCTAATTTTTTAATAGTTTTAATTCGGTTTTTTTAACAGAAGGAAAAAAAGGAACATTTGATTACATAAAAAAATTATCATACCATTATTATTTTAACTTCTTGTATAATATATATTAGTTGACTCATAAAAGAATGAATAAGAAATACAATAGAATAATGAAAGTGTATCTAGATATAAATACTTGAATAAGATAAATATACTCAATCTTAATAAAACAGATTTATTTAAAAATAAAAGCTAAAAAAATTGCAAAAACACTAATTTATGAAGAACAGTATGTATTATTGTTGCATACTTTAATTTTTTTCAAGTACTATTAACCATAATAAACATTTCCACAAATTACCACAGAATAAAAATATTTGTTATATATTAAATCTTTTGTTCTATATGATATTCATTATATAATAAAAGTCTATATCAAAACCCTGCCTGCAAAACAAAGCATTTGAATCAAAGACGCTATGATGTGCTATACATATAAATATCGTTTCTGATAGACTTTTAAACTTTAATAGATTTTATAAGCATAGAAAAAAAAAGAAGTCATCAATTTAAAAATTCACAATAATTTGTAGTTAAGTTAAATAGGTGCCAAGCAGATTTAAATGGAAACAACGATTTTCGCAATCTCAAGTTCAAGAGAAAGAAGAAACGCAGGTAAAATTATCGAAACAATAACATATTTTAAGAAACAGCTTACCCGACTCTTTCTGCAAGTTGTTGAATTTAGTATCAGAAAAGACCCCATAATTTGAAACAAAGTTGGATTAATAAATATTAAATATCAGATGATACACCTGATGCAAGCTAATGAATTGTACGCTTTGATGTTATTTTACTACGCCGTCGCAACTCACACTCGCAATCGCAATCGCAAGCGCAACGCAACAACTATTGAGTGAGCCACAATCAAAGGCTCACATCAGTGCGAGCCTTTCCTTCACACACACTGTCACACGGACAAGCGTCTCGTTCTCGCGCCGTTTAAGTACACGAATGTAATAATTTCAATATATATATATAGTAACAAAATAGCAAGCAGCTGGTATAGCGAATCTCGTATTAGTCATGCGCATAGCCAATTGGTCATGTGTACAATGCGCACTAGCCCTTAAGTCGATCCTATTAGTGTATACTGATTGGTTGTCCAATCTCGTTCAATGGCAGTCGCGGCATTCACGCATCACGTCCACGCTGTCGCGATGTTAGAATGCGAAGCGCGCAATTTGAATTCCCTATTTCAAGTGGAAGATTTTTTTTTTAAGTAATCGGATAAGCATTGTTCCAACTTGATAGTAGAAACATGGAAGAAATTGAGTGAACATTTACCCGAATCTATTATTAAAAAGAACAATTTTCTTGAAATTTTTACATAAAGAAAATATGAATTCACTGAAAAATTGAAAATAAATGAAGAAATATCTATTATTTTGATTAGCTGTATTATTACGATATTACAAGACCATGGATGATAGATCTGGATAGACTCAGTAAATGAGCCAGCTGCAGGCCTGCTGACATATTGCTGAGAGCTGTTGAAACCTGTTCACGGTCTTGCTCAGACTAGTTGATACCTGCTGATATCTAATATGTGATATGAGACCAGCTGAACCAGCTGACTGAAAGTAGGAAAAGAGATAGAGGGAGAGAGAGAGAGAGAGAGAGAAAGAAAACAGCCCTTACTTTGAACCCTGAGCACAGAGCACTGAACAGTATCTGACAGCATACACACATTTCTTTCTCTTACATGTTGTACATTCACAGATATTCCCATACTTACTAACTCTACTCTGCCCTCTGGTTATTATTATAGGGGAAAGAGAAATAAGGGGAAGTTTTCACAATCAGATGGAAATCCTCTCCTGTGTATATTGTGGTGTATACGCGACTAGAAACTGGAAAGCACGCACAGTATTCATAACCCCTGGAGGGAGGACTAAATTTTGATACTTTTGATATAATATCAAATTTTTGGTACATCGGTTTATTTATGGTTATAAAATTTTATTTTTACTGATAGTTTTAGAAATATAATAATTAAATTTTAGTTCATTTTTAATTCTTACTTTTTAAAAACCATATGTTTTACATAAATGAAAAATTTTTAAGATGTTTCAAAAACTGAATTTTTCTATGCTTATTTATAATAAATAAGTAATTCAAGTATAGAAATAAAAATTAGTGTTATTAAATATGCCTTGCATTTGCTATTAATTTTCAACCGATTATTATATTAAATATAAGACAATTAATTTTTGTTAGAGCTAAAATTCTGGATAAAAGTTTTTAATTTATGTGCAATTAGAGGTTAAATATTTTGACCTTCATAAGTTTATGTTATGAATTCATAATGAAATATTATTTTGATTAAAATTATTTTATCATAGTATATAGTAAATTATATTAATTTACAATTTGATTTAGAAAATAAGTTTTTCAGTAGTACTTATCTAATTATTTAACTGTTATAACAGTATGACATAAGTTGATGGAGTAAGATGTCTGATTCTGAAGGAAGTGTTTATTCTGATAATGAGAGTGATCAAGGAGGAATAAGAAAAGGTGAGGGCAGTGATAGTGAGAATCATTCTGTTAGATCTGGAAATATTAGCGATGCAGGAAGTGCAATGGGTAGTGCAGCTGGAAGTCCAGCTAAATCTAGATCAAGATCAAAGTCACACAGTGTTTCCAGAAGCAGAAGTCGTTCTGTAACATCCAGATCAAGAAGCCGCTCTAGATACAGATCTGGTTCAAGGTCTAGATCACGATCCAGATCTCGATCTCGTTCAGGTTCTCGTTCTGGGTTCGTATATATTTTATCTAACTGAACTAGTTTTGAATAAATTTAAATCATTGCAACTAATTTTATAGATCAGCCAGAGATGATGAAGCAGAAGAAGCTCATTCTGAAGAAGAGCCTGAACCAGAAGAGGAACCAGAGGGTATAAAAATAAAAATAATTGTTGTTTTTATTGCTATTTAAAAAAAAAATTTTAATTTATTGTCTTTGCTTAATAGGTGAAGATTTAGACGAATATGATGAAGAAGAAGATGAAGATGATGAAGATGAAAGGCCTAGAAAAAAGAAAAGAAGCAAAGGTCAAGTTTATGATTTTATTATTCAGGAAGCTGAAGTCGATGATGAACCAGAAGATGATGAGGAGTGGGAAGAAGGTGCGCAAGAAATTGGAATCGTTGGAAATGAAGTGGATGAAGTTGGTCTTACTGCTAGAGATATTGAAGGTAGAAGACGAGGAACAAATTTATGGGAGTGAGTAGTAAATTTAAGCTTATGATTATAAAAAATGACCTATTCCCAATTACAGTGATTAATTTTTTAATAGCTCTCAAAAGGAAGATGAAATTGAGGAATATCTAAGAAATAAGTATGCTAATGAATCAGCTGCAGCCCATCGTTTTGGAGATGGAGGTGAAGATATGAGTGATGAAATTACTCAACAAACTTTACTTCCTGGTGTAAAAGATCCAAATTTGTGGATGATAAAATGTCGCATTGGAGAAGAAAAAAACACTGTTCTATTATTAATGAGGAAATTCTTAACATATCAGTTCTCAGGTATATATATTTTCTAGATTATTCTTACTTAGACTTTTACTTAGTTTTCACTTATCGATAAAGTAATGCTCAAAGCAATTTTTAGACAATAAATGCATGTATTTACATTCTAAATGTAATATTGTAATGCTTTTATTGGAAATAGATTACAAATCAAGATATATATATCTATGTCATATTTTATTATAATTATAATCATATTAAATTCTATTTTTATCTATTGTTTAGCTGAACCATTGCAAATAAAGTCAGTTGTTGCCCCCGAGGGTGTAAAAGGTTATATTTATGTTGAAGCATATAAACAGCCACATGTTAAAGCATCAATAGAGAATGTAGGTAATCTGAGAATGGGTATCTGGAAACAGCAGATGGTACCTATAAAAGAAATGACAGATGTTTTGCGAGTTGTGAAAGAACAAACGGGTTTAAAGGCCAAGCAATGGGTTAGATTAAAGAGAGGAATTTATAAAGATGACATAGCGCAAGTGGACTATGTGGATCTAGCTCAAAATCAGGTTCATTTGAAACTGTTACCAAGGATAGATTATACTAGACCTCGAGGTGCATTAAGAACAGCACAGAGTGAAAACGAGGCCTTGAAGAGAAAGAAGAAAAGGAGACCGGCTGCAAAACCTTTTGATGCTGAGGCTATAAGAGCTATTGGTGGAGAAGTAACGAGTGATGGTGATTTCATGATTTTTGAAGGAAATCGATACAGTCGTAAAGGGTATGCTTTAAAGAGCTGTTTTTATAATATTTATAATTTTATAATAAATAAGTTGAATTGATTTTTAATAAATTTTGAAGTATTGTTTAAAATCAAATTATTATGAGTTTCTGTATGTAATTTTTATTTATTCTTATTTAAGTAAAGAAATTTTTAGCATTCTAAAAATTGAATTCTAAAATTTGAATGTTAAATATAGTTATCGTTAACTAAATTTTTAATTATGGTTTTAAAAGTTACGTCACTATTTTTCTTTTAGTTTTTTGTACAAAAACTTTACAACAAGTGCAATTATTGCTGAAGGAGTAAAGCCGACGTTATCAGAACTAGAAAAGTTTGAAGAAGCACCAGAAGGTGTTGATCTTGAGTTGAGCGGTGCTCCAGTAACTGGTGTGTCAGCTGGCAGAGAAGAACAGACTATTACTCACACTTTTAGTACAGGTGATAATGTTGAAGTTTGTGAGGGTGAATTGATGAATCTGCAGGGTAAGATCGTGTCAATAGACGGTAATATGATTATGGTGATGCCAAAGCACGAGGAATTGAAGGAGGCTCTTGAATTTCAATCCAGTGAATTGAGAAAGTATTTCACGATGGGTGACCATGTAAAGGTAAGTGAAATTGAAGTCAAAGTAATTCATGAAGCTTTACTTTCTGTTAATGGATTAATTATATTATTTGAACTGTAGGTAGTGGCGGGTAGATACGAAGGCGACACTGGCCTTATTGTTCGAGTTGAACAAAATCGCGTGGTACTTTTCTCAGATCTGTCTATGCATGAGCTCGAGGTACTACCTCGGGATCTACAGCTTTGTTCTGATATGGCCACAGGCGTCGACAGCCTCGGCCAATTCCAATGGGGTGATCTCGTGCAATTGGATCCACAAACAGTAGGTGTTATTGTACGGCTTGAACGTGAGACCTTCCATGTACTCTCTATGCATGGCAAGGTTGTTGAAGCCAGACCTCAGGGTCTTTCTAAGCGCCGAGAGAATAGAAATACCGTCGCTCTCGATTCGCAACAGAATACCATTCAAAAAAAGGACATTGTCAAAGTTAGTATTATCAAGGATTTAAAAAAGGGATTGTTTCGAAATTTTTTACATTATTATTTTTCCTTTAAATACTTGATTTAATCAGGTCGTAGATGGTCCGCATTCTGGACGCGGAGGAGAAATAAAACACTTATACAGAAGTTTTGCATTTTTGCATTCGAGGATGTTTATTGATAATGGTGGAATTTTCGTTTGCAAAACGAGACATCTACAACTGGCTGGAGGTAACAAAGTCAACGTGGCATCTACAATGTCACCAATGATTAGCGGGTTCATGTCACCAAGAATCGCTTCGCCTATGCACCCAAGCGGGTATGCACAAAAAATAATTAAAATTTAAAATTACTAGGATAATTCAACTTAAGCGAGATTATTATAAAATTCTTTAGTTACAGCAATAATGGTAGCCGTGTTTTAGTTATATATTTTGTTTAACATAATTCTTAATCATAACGAGCCCAAAATTTTTAAGTCACACTCATACCAATAAAGGGAAACCCGTTTTTTTTATCCTCACAGGGGTGGTTTCGGCCGCGGTGGTGGCGGAGGCGGCGGCGGCGGCGGAGGCGGCGGCGGGGGTCGCGGTCGGGGTCGGGGCGCGGGCGCTCGCCGCGATCGCGAGCTCATCGGCACGACGATCAAGATCACCGGCGGGCCGTACAAGGGTAACGTCGGCATTGTCAAGGACGCGACGGAAACGACGGCCCGTGTCGAGCTTCACTCGACCTGCCAGACGATTTCCGTCGATCGTTCCCACATCGCCAGCGTCGGCGTGCCGACCAAGGACGGCAGCTTCAGTAGTTACAGTCGCACGCCGGCCTACGCCGCCGGCAGTCAGACGCCCATGTACTCCGGCGGCAAGACGCCGATGCACGGCTCGCAGACTCCTATGTACGAAAGTAAGTGCGAAAAGATGGGATTTTTTCCCCTCAACGGCTGCGTACATGTGTATCTGATTTTTCAAGTTTCCTCGAAGTCGATTATAATAAACGAAAGCAAATCGTTTTCGTTCTCCTTTATTATTAAAAAGTAACGTAATTAAACGCGTCGCTCTCTTTCTCACTCCCCAGCTGGTTCCCGAACTCCTCATTATGGCTCGATGACTCCGTCGCATGACGCTGGCTCGCGCACTCCCGGACAGTCCGGTGCCTGGGATCCGACGGTCACTAATACACCGGCGCGCACGAGTGACTTTGACGGCTACAACATCGAGGACGGCGGCTCGCCCGGGTACGCGCCTGGTTACCCGGCGGGTGGGCCGTTCACGCCCCAAACGCCCGGCACGATGTACGGCTCGGAGCAGAGCTTCGGTCCTTACCAGCCTAGTCCAAGTCCCGTGGCCAGCGCAACGGCTAGCCCAAGTCCAACTGCTTATGGGAGCACGCCCTCGCCAGCTGGCACCGGCTATACCTCCAGTCCACATGGCGCCTTTGCCTCGCCTTCACCAATGGGTTACAGTCCCATGACGCCTGGTGGGTCATATTGCCTTGTAATAATATATTACAATAAATATTCATTTATAACGATATAATTATTATTATTGTTGTTTATTATTATTATTAATCGTTTCTGTAAATGCGCTGCAGGCGGTGCTGGGAGTCCTTACAATCCTCAAACTCCAGGATCTACTATCGAGTCAGGACACAGTTCTGGAGTGTTTGGATCGGAATGGCACACAACGGATATTGAAGTTCGAGTTAGAGATTCTAATCAAGATTCAGATTTAGCTGGACAACAAGGATATATTACCACAATTACGGTAAGTTCTTTAACGCGTGTTTCACAAGAAATACAAAAATTTACAACAACTTATGGTTTTATAAAATGAACTATTTTAACAAAAGTAAAAAGGGTTGTTTTTTAAATATCCAATAACGAGTTACGCGTATCATCATTGATTCTTGGACCAATACTTGAGATCATATAATAATCATAATATCAATAATATTGATATTGTTATCAAGTGTTGTCTTTCTATGTATGCTTCCGTTAAGGCGATAACTAACGATGAAAGTCCAAGATGTAATGGTTTGAATAAAACACATATAAACAAGGGTTCTTCTGTCAATTAGCAGAAATATAGATGTGAACTGGAGGTCACTGGATTAAGAATTCTTCACAGTATCAACTGAGCCGAATTGTAGACATTTTGATTAATGTGCAAATTATAATTCGTTTTTATATTTGATATCAACAATTTTTTAATTTTATTTATAATAATTTTATTATACTGCCAAATAGTAAATTACAACATTTTTACCCTAAATATTAATTTTTATAATAAATCATACTCTATTCTATTCTATTCAGGCCTAATTCAATCCAAAAAAATTATTAATTAACATATACTGTGCCTTTATCAAATATTCTATGCTAAGTTACCGAGGTCTCTTTCTAGTGTTAATTCATCACTTATGAACATGTTTAATATAAAAGAATTCTAAGATAATTAAAGTTAATTATGCAACATTGTTAATCCAGTCGACTATACATTAATGATTTTTTTACCTGGAAATCCAGATATAAGTCTTTACAGAAAATCTAAAAACATCCCTAACAAGAGCCAACAATATCCAGTTCAAATTTAAAGTAAAACAATCAGTGTGGTAATCCACGATGATCCATATGATTTTCATTGAATTCCTACTGAATACCACCTGAATTCCATATAAATTTCTTAACGAATTATTATTCTATTACAGACCATTTTATTTATAGTCATATCGTACAGATATTGTGAGTCTTAGTAATACAGTGCTTTCACAATTGAAATATCTTCTACCAACTCATATGTCGATGGTTTCGATATATCCCAGTGATCACGAGGCTCATATGGTAGATCTCTTTAAAGACTAAGACAAAATTCCATACTGTGTACTAAATCTAAGAATTAATATGTTCACTTTTTTTTCGATATACATTCTATCATAATAATCTACTTCTTTTTATAATGACACACCTTGGTTCTTCTATATTATCTAAAAGGTTCCCTAGTCTTCATTATATGTCTGTCTGACAAAAATTTGAATTCTCCAGTCAGTAAAATTTACAATGTCGTCAGAATATCGGCTGGTGATAAGATATTCAGATTCGGATACAATTACTTTTCGGTTGTTATATATATATAATGCCAAGTGTGCACTGGAGAGAAATGACGACTGTCTCGTATGAAACCTGTTTTAATATTAAATCGTATATATTTAGTAGAAAACTACTTGATTAGTAATGCAAATATTACTTATTTGTCTTATTCAATTATTTAACTTAGAATTAACAGACCAAATCAAAGAAAAAACATTTTTGTATTCAAAGTTCTGTTAATATAGCACATATTATATGATTAAAATCTTATTTCCAACACATTTAAAATAATGTCAAAAATATATCATTACATAAAAATATAAATCTTCTTCTAGGGTGGAATGTGTACTGTATTTTTACCACGTGAGGATAGATCAGTCAATATTCTATGCGATCAATTGGAACCTGTTGTTCCATCACAAAATGACAGAGTAAAAGTCATAATTGGAGAAGATAGAGAATCTGTTGGTATACTTTTATCCATTGACAATCAAGAAGGAGTCTTTAAATCCAATAGTGGAGAAGTGAAAATGTTACAACTGCGATTCTTATGTAAAATGCGTTCGCCTTAATATAACTGGTATGCTGTTTATAAGTTTTCATTGATAAAGTACAGGTTTTACTGTTAATATAAAATTGTAATTGTATATTTTACAATTTAAATATCATGAAAGAATCGTGATGATATAGTAGAACATTTTTTGTAAATTATTAAATCTTAATCTTAAGACTTGTTAACATCCTTTTTCATTTCATTAAATAAACATATTTGTAATTATGGGTGGTTTCCTGTGACCAGAATCTCATAAACTTATATATTTCTACTTTAAGTAGACATTATTTCCCTAAATTAATACAAAATATAATATTAGCAATAACCTAAATGTCCATTTTTATTTTCGTTTTTATTAATTATACGGAACTACTAATAGTCGTTCAAGCTAAAATTATATTGATTTCAAACTACATTTTCAAAAACTAATAGGATAGATGATACACTGTTTTAATTAAAGTCAACAGCATATCAAAAATACAAGATAAAGTGTTACTACTTTATATATATAAAAATACGAGGTAAAGTGTTACTACAAAAATAAGGTTTAAAATTACTAATTTAAGCCTACATAAAAATTTCGTATTTTATCATTAATATCTTTTTTGATTAATTGTATCTTTTTGAATTATTCTCTCCTAAGTATAAGAAAAGTATTCTATTTTCTAAAAATTTAATACAACTTCAAATTTATTGTTAACTAGAAATGCCGTAGCGCACTTATCATATACGTATATGTAGAATGAATAATACTCTGAAAAATATTAGTCAATTCCAATCGCGATTCCAATCAAATTTTTTGATAACGCTCTGAACTGACTAAATCTAGAGCTTCGATTCTATACTAAATTGTTATCTTTCTTTTAAAATATGATATAATCTCCAAATTAATATGTTTATTGTAATTTACATATAATTCCGATATCAAGACATGAATGTAAATAGTACTATTTTTTTTCTTTCAATGATTCATATTTCCAACTTTGGATGTTCATGTACAATCTATATTATTTAAAGAATTTACAAGAAGAATCAAGATTTAAAAGAAATCAATTTTTTAAGAAATATAAGCTGTCTATAGAGAGATTATCAGATATGAATCTTGATAAATACAAGAAATAATCTTATATTAAAATATTTCAAATCTATTTTGCCTGTCGTTCTCAAAAACATGCCTCTTATTATATAACGAAAAAATTATTTAAGTTAACATTTTCTTCTAAAGACAGAATATTTATTTTAATAAAGGATAAGTTTCTGTAAAAGTTAATTGAATAATAGTTTCTATGAATCAATTAAAAAAATTTCACGTCCGCTTATCTACAATATCTCCAAACTTTTCTGCTCATAGGTTCAAATTGCATAAATAAAATTATAATTTTTCAATCAAAACTTGATTTTTCAAATTTTGCTGCAGTTGTATGGGAAAAAGAAATTATTTGATCAAACTGAACACATTGTACCATTTTATTAATATTTTTTATACTACAAATTGTTTATTTTTATAATGTAGAGATTGAAGTGCTATTGAATTAATTTTGATAAATCATGTTCAAATACATAAGAAAATTTATTGAAATCTTATTATTACAAAATAATGCTTAAAGTCATTAAAAAAATATTAAAATAGCTTTCAATCGTTAGATTATTAACGTATACTTATATCTTTTTTTCTCAAAAGGTTGAAAAATAATATTAATAACATTGATTTCATAATCATCCAATGTATTCTAAAATGTTATCTCAGTATACTAAACAAAGTTTTATTATTAAAAAAAAAATATATGAATGCAGTAGTTTCTAAAGCTAGCACTTTAAATATATATATATATATAGAAATACAGATTAGCCTGCATGGGTATAGCTAATTCACTGATGAAAAATGCAGTTTTAAAAACATTAGGGTCATAAAATTTATATATAATGAAAATGTCCCTGACAGATTGTAGTTTCTTTAAATTCATAAAAGGTAGCGCCACCATTAGTTATATCTTTGTCACCATTTGTATATGATTATTACTACTGTGCGATAAGAGAATTTAAAAAATGCATATTCGCTGAATCAATTCCTTCAGAGTATACGTTGCTGTATTGGGCTGCTATAGTTTTAACCAATTTCGGGACCACGATGGTAATAGAAAATAATATATAAATTCGCAAGCAATTTCTTTCATTTATTTGTTCAACTCGAGAGCAGCCGACAAAAAATCCTAACCTTCATGCAAGAACTTCTCTGCGCAGTGTCTTCACCACCTTCAACCTGCTTCATCACTCTTGAACAGTTCAACTCCTTTATCAGTGTATTAAAGAAGAAATGTGCAAAATTATAAATAAAATTAAGAACGCATGCGCATTTATAAACTTACAAGTGATTTTCCGTTTTCCAATTCCTTCGTTCTAGTGTATCAGCGCGGCAAAACAAATTTTATGATACAATTTATGATTTCATTGTTATAAAAGCATAAGGTAAGTATATTTCTCTCGTATATTTTTTTAATTGCTTATACGTATTTATATACATTGCATTATTTTTCTAGCTAATGAGTCATTAAAATCGAATTCGGATGAAAAATTAAATATTTGAATAGGCGCGTTTAATAAAAAATACAAAATATATATATATATCTGACAATATAATGCAATAATATTGCTTTCGATTTAAAATTATTTTTTGCTATGTAAAATATTGACTTATTCAGAAAAATTTGTTATCTTTGCTGGAGGTAAGTTTATAATATCTCTAATTTATGAGACGGATCTCCCTTGGGTATACGAACATTCGGAATTTTTGATAACAAATTTACGCCAACGAATAATATAATGTAAGATAATAGTTAACTTTAATCTTTTTTAAATAAAAAGTATTATCATTTTCAAGAATTATTTTTAAATATTTACGATGTCAAAAATCTAAAAAAATGATTAAAATCCTTATAATTTTTATCTAATAAGGAAATGATATCTATCAAAAGTGAGATAATTCTGATTAGCTTCAAAATCAACGTTCCAGTAATTTTTAGTATCTAACACGTATTTAAAATCGGCCGAATTTCAATTGACATATAAGCATAAGAAACGAATGTTATTTTATTTTCTAGTCTTTTGCCAAAAGTGTAATATAAAAATTTTCAATTAAAAAAAGGCTTCTCACTATATTGGCATTATATCCAATGTAATTTAATGTACTAATCTCAGAAAATGTATTATCTCCAGAATGGAACTGCGTTATGATCATAAAAAGTTACAGGGCTCACTTTTGAAGTATAATCAGATATAGTCTCTTACGAATTGGATCAAATTCACGTTAACTATGTATGTTAGGATCTTTTCTTTGTAAATTACAAGATAATGAATATGAAGTCAAAAATTTTATATGTTAAGTTCAAAAAAGGAAACTAAATTATTCAATATAATATTTTTATATTTATAAATAATGTAAAATATGTTCGGCATTGTAAAAACAGAATTTGTAAATTTAAAAATACAAAATATTGAAATTTGTTTTATTGAAATATTCACTAACGACGAAACGCGTTTAAATTCATAACCGTAGATGGACTTATAGATTAAATTAGATTATGTCAGACGCTTAATTACTGCATAATTTTTTCCAAAAATTTTCTTTAATATTCTTTGTTATTGACTGATTATTGAAATATTTTTGTAAATATAAAAATCTCTTATATAAATAACTTATTTAAAAAATCGATCAAAATTATATTATTATTGTACGGTTAAGCGTTATTACGACTGTTAATCTTAAATTATTTTTAAAAATGACTTGATTATTTTATTATTAATGTTTTCTTTTGCTGATGCAAATTGCATTTATCAGTTTTATATCATTTTGCTGTAAAAACGGAATAATGCATCGATAAATAAAGCCGTGTCGCACAGTTGACTATATATACAATTTCTATATCGATTGATAATTTAAAAAAATACAGATTAGTAGAAAGTATATATGTTAATTGAATTTACTTTAAGCTGCACAAAATATTTCGCTCGCCTTTCTATTATTTGAATATTCTTGCGAATCCGAATTTCTTTTTACGTGCCGCAAATTTTTAGATTAAACTTTTCGATATTTACAATAAATTAGAAATTTGTTACTTCTTCAGGCTTATGACGATAACAAGTATTTTACAGATTGATTAACATTAACTTTAAATGCCAGAAAAAAAAACAGGAAACGATATAAAACTTACTGTATGAAATCATTCATCTATCACTAATTGTTATTATTCGTTTCTTGCACATATACAGATGAAAAGGGATATGGTGGAAAAATAAATGGAGGCATTTTAAATTTATATTCTTGGATCATTCATTTATTCACGCAAACAATAATAGATTTGTAAATATCCCTGTGATCGATATGATACGCATTATACATAATGTATATATATATATGTATGTAGTCGTATATATATATATATATATATATATATATATATATATATATATATATATATATGTAAATAGTTATAATTTATTAAATTTATTTTAATCGAATAGGATGCAACTCTATTCTGCTTCGTTCTAACCTTGTCTTCATTTTTTTTTTGTAAGTAATTTTCTACAATTTTCTACATAGCTCTTCATTCAGGTCGCTCATTATACATGCATAAAACAGTTGATAAATATCATTCACATAATCATTGTTATATTTTAGTCGATTTAATCCCACTGCTATATTTTTGTTCCACAACAAAAGTGATGGTTTATCGTCGGAAAGAGTAAAAAGGAATATAACGGCAAATAAACCAAGCCAACGCTCATTATTTACCTTAACATAATGCAATTTAAATAAAAAAGAATAATAATAATATTAATAAGAAAGGGAAATGGTTAAATATATGTAGAGCTGAATTATACAGATTAATTATGTACACACATCATTTCGCGGTTAGTTCTGTCTTTTAGGACGTTCAGTTAAGACGGGCACTGCATTTGAGAGCATCTTTGTGAAAAAAATCGCATTGAGAATCTGCAAAATCGTTTAGATATGCAATGATAATTCTCAAATTCCGACACAAGTATGAAAAATAAAGATATCGTTACACTTGCACAATACCCAGCGTTATAAATAAAGACAGATAGTATTAATATTAATATTATAATAGTAGTATTTAAAAAAAAATACAGACGTATATTCTTTGATGATGTTAATGTCTATCTAATCTTTTTTTTCTTGTTTTAGGTTAACTTGTAATACTTCTGTAACTTGTGTAAAACGATTTGCAAGAATTCAGCACAATAAAGAACTATTTCAAATTTCCATTTTCTATATTACTATTGTAGTTAAAGTAGTTAGGCTATAGTATTTTTTCGTATATTTTTTTCGAAATTCAAAAGAATGGAAAAAGGTCGGTAAGCTTTGAGATTAAAATAAGGATCTTATTGCCAATTAGTGCTTTCGTTTACGCTCAAAATAACATTATACACTCGTGACTTGTTATTTGTGATTCGAAGAAGTACAAATAAAATATTATTTTGGATTCGTGAATTTTTTTCATCGTTACATGTGTTACACGAAGAAAAAACGATTCCGATAATTTCTATATCATTTTTTCTATTTATACTCCCATACAATTCTATGCAATAACGATAATGTAAATTAGTTCTGAGCATAATTATAAGTTATTCGGTAAATGTTTTCTTTCCATTACACGTTAAAGATAATCTTATTAACTTATTGTATTGAAGGCACTATAAAAATAATTGATTAATAATTTTCGTTCAAGTCTATAAAAGAATAAATAGTTAGGGATATATAAGGCCCCTGTAGTGCAACTGAAATGAAAAATTATTCTTATAGATTTTCGTATAAGATTAAAAAGAAAAAGTAGAGCTGCGCTTTTTGTTGAATGAACTTTCAATACTGATTTTGGAATGGTCCGTTATACTTTTCGTAACTCTCTCTCTCTCTCTCTCTCTCTCTCTCTCTCTCTCTCTCTCTTTCTCACACAAACATTCACCAATCTCTCGTATCCGCGCTTATACTTCTATTATGAACTTATTATAGAATTATTTTTCGTAATTCGAATTAATTTAAAGAAAGCTTAAATTTTTCCTGTCTATATTTTTTATTTTCCTTTTTGTTTCTTCGAGCATTCTCTCTAAATCTATAAATGCCTTTTAGTTTGAGAGAGCAATCATCAAATTCTTTGATTTTATGATTTAAAAAGTTAACTTGAATTTTGAAACTTCAAATTAAATTAAATCAGCGCCTTGATCGACAATTCCTTTTGAAGTAAATTCGTGTATGCAATTTTTAATATAATACTCGTGCGTGAGTTAATTACATTTACGGGAACGTAAAAAAGTTTAATAAATACTATAAATGTAAATACCGCATGCGGGCGATCGCAGCTGAATAATCAAGGTGTTATAAAGCAAAACCTTTCGTAATGTATTTTAATTTTCTATTGAAATTATTTTAACAATACTATTTTTCTTAGTCGGTGGAGACATTTTAGATGAAAATATTTCTATTATATTTTTATGTATCTGCAAGCATACTTCCGAATAAAATCAGAGTAATCAATTTAATAAGGAAATAAAATATATAAATAGTAAATACCTAAAAAGTAATTTTTGAAAAATTACGTTGTAATTACTAGAAATAATTTGTTGCAAATTAAAAAAAATGAACAATGATAAATATTTTTTTTTTAATTTTGAAAACTTAATTACTTTTTAATAAAGAATATTTTAAATATCCTTTTACGCCTATGTCGCATGGCGACATTAATATTATTATTTCTTCCATGCTCAAGTTCAAAAGTTTCAACAAAAATACTTCCACCAAAAAAAAAAAAATTATTATAAATAAATAAATAATGCAAACCTAAATTATAAATGTTAAAAGCTTCATGCGTCTGCCGTTCTTTAAGCAACGTAAAAAGTAAACTCTCAAATAGAATAAGTTTTGACCGTATAACAAATCGCCCCAAAATCCAGTCGGCGCGCACTTTACTATATTGGTTAATATAGAATGTCAAAAATATTAATATAATAATATAATATCAATTAATCCATCAATCAATCAAGCAATCAGTCAACCAATTAATAATAATTATAAAATAATAATAATAATAATAATAATAATAATAATAATAATAATAATAAGAATAAGAATAATAATAAGAATAGTGAAAATGACGATGAAAACGATGACGACGATGACAATAATAATAATAATAGTAATAAGCATAATATTAATAATAATATTAATAATATAATATTAATAATAATAGTGGTGATAATGATGATAATAATAATAACAATAAGAAGAATATAAAAATTATTATGTTCATAATTTAAAAACTATTAAATTTATATAATGCACGTAAAGTAGAAATAATGATAATATATTGTATTCGTAATAATTATATTATTAATAATTAATTAGCGCGCTGTGCACCTAAGATAACGCCTCTTATGTATTATGTCCATATACGTAACGTCTGTGCACGGCACGGTGCGCGCGGATATTTTCATCGACTAGAATTTGTATTTATGGGATGCATGTGACTACTACTCATCTCGCTTTTGCTAATAATGCTCCGTACTCCATTTCGTTCTCGCTTCCTGTTTCTCATCTTATTTATTTTATTTTATTTATTTATTTTTCCATACATTGGATAAAATATTCATCGCGCGAAAATTTCAGAGCCCCTAGATTCAGATGCTCGCTCCGTAACATTTTGTTTGTTCTATTCTTTGTTTTTTGTTCGTTTCTTTCCTTTTTTTAATGCCTGTATTATTATATACTCGATACATTTTTGAGAAACAAAAAGAACTTCTCTTTATCGTATAATAATGCTATGTGTCCCTACATATATCGGCGTACTCACGTCGCTACTTTTTTTTTTCTTTTGCCCAAAAATAATGAAAAGTACAGATTTAACAGGCATTATATATGTATAAATATTAAAGAGTCGATGACACTGTTTCTCTTACCTCATCTTTCTAGACGGAAAATTTTTGTATTTCCGCGTACACTTAAAAAATGATTAAGTTCTTTAAGTTACGATGAACATTCATCGTGTATATATATATATATAAGGGAAGCAAAAATATCTGCTAAATAATTTATTAAATTACAACAATAAAAGATCACTAGAAAAGTAAAATGAAAAAAAATAAAAATAAAAAAAAAGGATTAAAATATATTTCGTTTCCGCCTACAAAGATTACAGGTCAATTGGGCCTATTTATTCTATATCGATAGGAGAAACGAAATTATTCTTTCTTTTCGCTCTGATTTTCGTAGCCCATCGCCTATATACTGTTCTCCGCTCTCCTCTTCGTCGTCCATTTTTATTTCTTTTTTACTATATAATGTATATATATATTTTTTTTCCTCCATATGCACAGGCAGTCCTGTCTCTCTGTCTTGCTTAGTTTCTACGTTCTCTCTCTCTCTCTCTCTCTCTCTCTCTCTCTCTCTCTCTCTCTGCTCGCCTCTCCCTCTCGAGATTTCATCGCGTCCATTCTCATTTTTCTCCCTTCTTCCGTCCACCTCTCGCGCCTTTCTCGTGCAGTCTCGCCCGAGCTTTTACTTCTTGCGGCGGCCAAGATACTCGGCTATCTCTTGGAACTTTTCTTTTTCGTCCTCAAGCAGCAGTGCTGTGATGCAGCTCGTAAAGTATTCGCTGCCGAAGCAGTTCTGCCTGTTAAAATAATCAAGAAGAAAAATTGTTATTAAGCAAAAATTGTTTAAAAATTATTATTTTTATTATTATTATCATTGTTGGAAGGATTTTTCAGGGTGCTCGAAATAAGACGCGTACTGTGTGCATTTTATCGTAATCTGCTGCATTTAACAAGATTTATAAAATCGCTAGGTTGTATTCTATTTTTTTTATTGATATATAATTTTCTTGCTGTTTTATCTAGAAATAATAATTAATTAAATCAGCATTTATTACAAATGATAATGTACAATGCTTTGTTGAAATTATCGATCTAATACAATGCAGAAGTTCTCATGAATTATTTATAAAAGAACGTTGAATATATTAATAAATTTAATATATGAAAGTTTTTATGTCGATGAAACGACAAACTAAAATTGATTATATATTATAAGTTATTTTTGTTAATATAGTTCTTTTATTATATGAATCTCCATAGAAATAACTTAAACAAAATAAATTTTCTACGCACATCTTTTTTCGAGCAGTTTCAGTTAGTAAGAAAATCGAAAGAAATATTAGTTTTCAAACGAGGGTTCGCCAATCCATCGGTGTCCTAAAATACTTCAGTTGAAATACAAAAGTCAAAAAATTTTTCAACTACTGCCAAAATCCAAAAATGTTGTTACAAAACATTTATAAAAAACTCGTACAATTATGTTGTGCAAAAAATATACATGGCAAAACATTAAAAGAAGAAAACGCAAAAATTCAAAAATTTACAAATATGAAAAATATGAAAAAAGAAGGGGGAATGTTGTTAATTATATGACAAGTGGTAGGGAATTCCGTATATACCTTCAAAAATCCATATAGTATATACCTCAGCTGAATATAACAATATATATGTGTGTAATATATGTATATATATTTATGTCGTATTAATCAGTTCGTCACTTAATACGGAATTACCTAAACCTTTCTTTCAGATCTCAGGAACTCAGAGTACATTCCAATCACAATCATTACCATCAGCAAAATTAAATTAAACTATATAAAAATACACATGTACGGAGGCATTGGATAGGCGAAGTAAAATGTAAAGGAGGGCTAAAAATGAAATTTTCTGGGATTACGGATTTAATGCTACGCGTTATCGAATTGTGTATATATAATATAGAATATAGCTTGCTAAAAAACAGATCGCGTATAATATATATAAAAAAATATAGAACTATTTTTAACGCGTCATTATGTAATTGGCTAGAAGGACAGTTCGGAAGAAATATAGTTTACATATATACCTTATAAATATTCGTTATTCATTATAATAAAATAGTTTGTTTTTTTTTTTTAATTGTTCAGAGTTATATAAATCGCTTTAAAAAATCATATTTTCTATGTCCGTTTGATTTAAACTCATTTTTGTAAATGAATAAATTGGCGATAAAAGTTATTCTTTCTTTGTTTCATTCTTTGATTTTTTAGCTTAATCAGAAATCTGGCGTTTCTAATAATGTTAAATAAAACTTGTCTCAAACCGTGAAAATTGACATAAATAAATTTTCACGGCACCGATAAACTTATTATATTAAATCTTTAGGTTGGGAGGATGTAAAAAATATATGGTAATGAAAATAATAGAAATATAATAATAATAATAATCATAATAATAATAATAACAATGATAAAAATAATAATAATAATGAAAAGGGGGAGAAAAAGAAAAATAATGTGAACAAAAAATAAGAAGCACCTAAACCCCAGGATCAGCGCCATGGAGTTGTTTGATGGAAGTCTGGATCCATTCCATTTCGTCCTGGAGCAGTAGAACGTCCAGGCAGCCTTTAAAGTAGTCCGACGTGAAGCAGTTCTTTCTGAAAATGTTTGCAGCCTCGTTGATTTTTTCTGTGTGTATGTGAAAGTGTGTGTGTGTGTGTGTACTTTGTTTAAAACGAAATAGTTCTTTTATTTACGCTGTCTCATGAAAATATTTTTAATTGTTATTTTGATTTTTCCTTTGGTGTTTCAGACACGTATCGTATTGAGGGGGAGACTATTCGGATATATATATATATATATATATATATATATATATATATATACATACATATGATATAATTTTTAACAGAGTTGTGTATATAAGCAGTAAAATATTGATTATCGAAAAAGGATTCATTAATGTAAGTTAATTTTTTCATGCAACTTAAATATTAATTAGTATATACTGATGTTTGAAATAATTTGAAATTCGCTTAAAATCAAGAATACAACAGTTAAACGACGGAAAAATATACGTTAGAAGATACCTACGGAACAGTAGAATGAATCTGATAACAGATGTTGAAATTTGCGAATGTAATTGAGGATGAAAAAGGGACGAAAATCGCTATTCGCGAAGAAGGCACTTGTTCCTTATACCTTTTGTTTTTTTTTCAACGACCCATTATACTTACTCGATTAATTACTACTTTCTTTACAATAATTTATAGTACAGGCAAATGTGTGCGTGCGTGTGTGTTTTTTTCACAATTAGGATAAAGCAGAATTTCAAAACGATTCCCTTGAGACGCGTGGAAAGCCATATCGAGATCATTATATATATATATATCGTACAGAGAATAGAAATACCGAGAAACCCCTTGAGACACTTGAAATCAATTTAAAAGCATATGGAATCGTTCGAAATCTATTTGACCTCTAACTCTGCCGACGGGCCGCGCAGCCTCTCGCGCCACGACGCTTTCATTGCGCTCTTAATTTTCGTAAGAATTCATATCTATATGATTTATTGGCAACGTATCTCGTCAACGATACGCTCTCTCGGTCATTGTGCGATGTGCGCTTTGATAATATTAATAGAACTGTTTTACGTGCAGCCTAAATAAGAAAAAATTAAAAAAATACACAGACATATATATATGGCGAAAAGACAACTCGCCAAAGGGATTAGCACCGTTCGTATATAAAGTTCGTTGCCATGGGACAGCTGCTTCTAATATAACATGTAATATTAACGCGTTCGGCTTTTAAACGCACAAACGAACATTTGCAATAAGAAGGATCGCCGTTCGCGCGAATGTCATGTGTATATCTCTATATACATATATATGTGTATGTATAGGCGCATGTGTGTGATTGAAAAACACACAAGTCCTCTCCCACGAAAAGCCTTTCGAAAGTCCCCGCATATACCGCCAATACAAATACTATCGCAAAACGTTCGTATATACATATATAAGTATAACAGAGCTTCATATATATATATATATATATATATATATATATATATATATATATATATATATATAATAACTTATCTGCTGACCACAGACTGAGAGAGAAGTAGGAGTGCGGGGGGGGGGAGATAATTTTAGATCTTACCTCTCGCGATAAAAACAGGTGAATTAAGGTGGCTCGAGTTGGCTCAAGTAATATAATGGATATGTATATATGTATATAGAGGCTCTCTTGCTGCGCGCGCGTGCTCGGACGTGGTATATAAGTACTCGTTGCCCGTACACACGCACACGCACACACACGCGCACGCGCGATGGTTATATGGCAAAGTATAGCAGCAGCAGCAGCAGCAGTACACCGCAGCTCACAGCGTGGATGCTATAAATAGAAGAGAAATCTCACGGTTTCGATATATAACGCACAGTACTATATATATATATATATATATAAGTAAATACCATGCAAATACGTGCACCGAGTTGGGCATGCGCGAACTGAGAAAGAGAGTATCGCTTATAGCTCACTTATTTAGTCTTCCGTGTTATATGTTTTTATGTTAAAATATGCGCTTTTGTACGAGCTTGCTATAGTGTATAAGAGTACCGGGACTTTTTATCACGAGTGTGTATATATATATATATATATATATATATATATATACGTACGTGCGTGCGTGCGTGCGTGTGTGTCATTTCAATGCATCGCTTTTATATATTTATGTCAGCACTATCAAATGTATAAGTTCATTTTTCCTATAGAAGCGATACCATCGACTTATATACACATATGCCGATTTAACGATATAATGCCGATTTAACGATTTTCTCAAAGCCATATATATATATATATATATATATATATATATATATATATATATATATATAATGCAATAGCATTAGCATTAGTTACTTTACTTTCATTAATTTCGCATATCCTCAATAATCGTACGTTTGTTATAAATATCGCGCTATTAAATTTCCTTTTCGATTGCTCAACTGCTGCGCTATATATTTCGTAGACTTTCCATATACACATACGTTAACGCTATTCTGTTTTTTCAAAAATATTGCATATTATTTGCACACACACACACACACACACACGCGCGCGCGCACGCACACACACACACACAAATATATAACACTATAATATTATCCAATGATGCTATAATATATCCCTATTAAAGAATACAAACGTAATGTGATTGTAATAATATAAAACAATTCATTGCCTGCAAAAAGTATCCATATTATAAATACTCTGAACTCTGTCGATCAGCAGTACCTCGAAACTATATATATATATAAGTATAATTCAACCCGGGATGCACCAAACTGGACTCTCGACATATTAAAGAAATCCTATATATATATATATACAAAGCCTGCTATGCGACAACGCCGGTGGCCAAAGGAAAAAACGTCCGCGTGCGCAGTGATGGAAGCGCGCCGATGTTCGACTTATAGCCAGCCATCGTTCGCCTCTGTATTAATGCGGTTAAGTAGCTTTTATTCTTTAGTAAGGGGGCAGCCTTATATACATATAAATTTATGTAAGCTGCCGTGGTTTGGTGACCCCGCTCAATGATCGTCAGAGAGTCTTCGCGCGCGCGCGCGTTGCCAATAAGCGGTACTGTAAACGATGTCGCTCGGGATGAGTTCTATTTTTAGAGCGGCTGTTGAATAAAAAAAAAAAAAAAAAAAAAGAAAAGAAAAAGAAAAGTGCACGATAGCGTTCACGTTGTCGGAGAGAACGACGCGCTCGAGCTTGTGAAATATGCAGCGGTGACGCAGATGGAGCAGGCCCAATGGATAAAAAAGTATAAAGCGTGACGAATTTGGTCGCGTTGCTCCTCGATATTCAAGGGACACTCTATTTATCATCTTAAAGGGTCGAGGAAAATTTCGCTACAAATTCTCGTTTTGTACAAATTGTAACGTTATCCCTTGATGGGACGGGACACGATACCTCGTTTAGTGGAGTCGATACCGTTAGAAGAATATCAACTGCTCTAGTATTATATGATCTCTCGCCCTCTTGACGTACTTCATTACTTCCCGATCAACGAAGAAGGAACGACATTTTTCGACACACATAGAGGCAGATGTATATGTGAACAGACGTATACGAGTGTCAACGCGAGGACGCGATTAAATGGCAATGGTGCATATGAATTTTATCTCGATGTATGGCACAGCTGTAAATTCTCATCATGGCCATAATCACATGGGAGAGAGTGCAATGAAAATTGTGTACTTTGAATGAGAATAAATTGAGAGCAGTCAAACTAGGATCGGTGAAATGTCGGTATGATATTTAAATTATTTATCTGAACGATACGTTTATAGTTTTTCAGAAAAACGCCAATTATATCTTGGAAGTTATAGATTGAAACGTTCTTTTGTACACAATCCGTCCCATAAGACGCCATGTAAAATTCATAAACTTGTGGATTTAAAATGTCGATATCCGTCAAACTAGGCTTCTTTTATCGATAATATGATATAGATAATCACTTAATTTACAAGTGATAACAATTTCAAAGACATCCTAAATAAAGTGAAACTGAAATTCAGAGACTTTATATATTCGATCACGTGTGCTGACGCAGTCATATTGAATTATATATAATCTGCCTATATTTCTTAATGATGTGAGTATATGTCAAGTATAATTGAAGAATTGTAGACATGAGAACTTTTGATAAATGTCGCGAATCACGATTTAATTCCACCAAGATCAGAAGAAAGGATTTCGTTGTGTGGATATGGAGACAAATGTGCCAATTTAATGAAACAAATGTGACCTAACCTAGCCCAATACACCTTATAGATACAGTAAACCGAGAATTCTCTACACAATGCTTTACGGCAGTACAAAAGTAACAAAAAATATTTTTTCTCGGTTTATCGATGAAATTACTATAGCGATTTAGATTTCAGTTTATAAATCGTTTGAGATGTCATTATGCAATTAAAGATTAAAAGCAATACCAAAATGCGATATATATGCAGAGTTACCCATCGGGCTTATACTCGATTGATTATACTAGCCGCTGACTCCCTTCAGACAGACGACAGACCTTTCGGAATTCTACGAGATCTGAATTAAAGAATGCAGCGAATCGCATCAACTCTATATATTCTCTTCCCGTGAAATAGAATACCAAGATATTAATGGTGTTCAACGAAATGACAAATCTTCTAAGATAGAGATGTCATTGACGCTTGGCGCCGCTACATTAAGACAGAGGGGCGTTTGCGTTTAATCCTCACAGATATTTCACTCCAAGGAAAGCCTCGACAAGACGATCCGTCATATATTCATCATCGGCGAATCATTCGTGTACTCGCACTCATTCGCTGATGACTTGTTGATCTTTAGCTAGACGAACTCTATAAACGAGCGTTAGAATATCTGCAAATGACATTAAGTGTCATGTTCGTGCATAAAACTAAATCGTACGTTTTTTGTATCAGGTATGTATTGCCCAGTATTTTCAAAAACCAATTCATCCCATGCATACCGCAAAATTCCATTTAGGTTAGAGTGGATACTGAATTTTTGTATATTCTCACATAACATCACAGTGTAAATAAGGTATCGAATGCGGTCGTGGGATGGAGAATAACCAGATTAGAAATTTGGCCATTTTCCATTTTCAATTATAAGAAGATACGATATTAGTTAAAGGTCATTAAGTCTTCTTAGAAACACAAATGAAGCATGTAATTTGCAAAAGGTTAAAATGTACCGAAGAAATAAAACTTCAATAGTATTTCTAATTTTCTTACCGTATTGTAAGCAAGTCAAATAGCATGAATGATAAAACGGGAGTAACGTGTATGAACATTATTTAACCATTGAATTATAATACGCTGTTGAAGAAACTACACAGAGACACAACTCTATTAAATTGAACGTCATCCGAACTTTAAAGCCGAAACGATGCGTACGTGACAGATACAAGTATGCGTATATGTGTATACCTGCAGAGCGTGTGCAGCTGCGGCTCCCGGAACAGATTGTAGCAGTCCTCACAGATGCGGTCGAGCCTCGCGAAGAGGCTCTTGTCGTAGACGCCCTTGCACTGGATGTCCATGAAGGAGCGCTTGCTGAACGGATGGCCCATCAGGGTGCCAGCGTCCGCGATGCCCAGGCACGAGGAGACGAGGAGCAGCGTCATCGACCAGGCCAGTACAGAGAGCAGCGAGGTCGACGACGACGACGACGACGACGACGACCACGCCGTCGCCGGCGTCACTGATGCAGTCTTGGCCACCGCCGCACTCGCCGTCCTCGTCCACGACGTCGGCGTCCTCGTCGTTGGGGCGCGGCACGCCGTCCTTGGGCTCCGCTGATAATGGCGACGCAAGGTCCTGTTCGTCCTGATTATGGAGCTCCTGCTGCTGCTGCTGCTACTGCTGCCGCTCGTTGACGACCTCGCCGGCGAGGCCCTTGACACCTGGCTCCTGGACATAGACCTACTGAACGCCTTCTGCGTGAACGCGCCACTCGAATTTGTCGTCTCCCGTTGGTGCATCATCTGCAAACAGGATAATTATGATTAACTTTGCGTTAAGATATGAGTTATGAAAATTCATAGTAATTAATATGATATTAAATGATAAACTTATATAAAAAAAAAAACAAGAAAAATGCTTATAATCTGCATTATCGCTAAGTCATTGGATTTTTTAATTATATCGCCAAAATATCAAATAAGTTCTTGATCTTCCAAATTACTAAGATTATTACCATGATATGAATTTCGTAACTTGTTATTACATATAGTTCTAAAAACGAAAATATAATCGAAAATCCTTACGAATATTCTAATATGGGATAAATTATTATAGCAGTAAACATATATCAATAGAAAATGGGAATAGTAAAAAAATTTCTCAGATAAATACGCTTTAATCAAAGTTGCGATTTCTTCACGCATCGCCGATAGATTATAGAAAATGGATTAGTTAACTCTGACGAGGAGTATTATATTATATACGATTTTACGACGTTATATCCACTTATATATATATATATATATATATATATATATATATATATATATATATATATCTTGAAAGAGGTAAGCAGGGGGAGAAAGAGAGGGGAAGAAGGAGGGAGGCAAAAGAAGACACTTGTAAATATATTGGCTCTCATGAGAGGCATAACGGATGAGGATGTAGAACAGCTCCTAACCAGTCTCACGCTCGATTTGCTCGCCTTCTCTCGTTCTTGCCCCCCACGCGCGCGTGAATGGACCACACGCAGAAGCGAAACGTCGGAGGGGATGGGAGAGGGAGGCGGGCGCTCACCTGTAATCACCTCCTCAACCCCGACAACTTCATTAACCAGAACCTCTCTTTCGTCCCCTCCTCCCACCATCTTACTCTCTCTCTCTCTCTCTCTCTCTCTCTCCCTCTCTTATAAGCGATTATTCCTTCACGCACCTTCTCTTCCCCGCTCTCTTTTTCTTCTTCTCTATTATATATGCAGCACTCGCTTGTGCTCCCAGCCCACCTCCGTCCTTCGTCTTTTTCTCATCGCCTTCTCTCCGGAGATAATCACTGTTGTCTCTCTGTCGGTTTCGAGAGTGGGATTATATTTTTAGCCAGGCAGTTTGCTGATTCTCAGAAACTTTTCTTTCTTTTCCCTCTTTCTACGCCTGAGAGAGATAGAGAGAGAGAGAGAGAGAGAGAGAGAGATTGCAAAGCTAAGAGGAAGAGAATACGACAAATATCATAGCCTCCATAGATCTTTTTAATAAACAATTCGCAAGAATATCCTAGGTTTTCTCATATTACTTTTTTTGAAAAAAAAAACCACAGAATTCTTTCTGGGATTTTTGTTAATTATTGGTAATTGTCTATATTTGTGTAGTTCACAAATCTTTTTCTCTCAAGATTTCATCGATTTTTATCTAGGTTCTTGTACTTTTTGAATGAAATGTAGAAAAATGGGTTTAACGTCTTAAATTTTTTTCTTTTTTTTTTAATAATTTTTAATTCTAATCTATATCTTACTATATAAAAAAGTTAATAAATACTATTTTTAAAGCGAATCCATTAATTTATTGAAGAATTTTTTTATTATCAAATAGTATTTTTGTTAGACAGTACCGCCATGCCAATGTACCTCTTTTTCAACAAGCCGTCATAATTATAGCTAGGGCACGCCAGGATAATTATTTATATGAACAACAACTAAACACTTCGTTGTATTGAAAAATATCGTTGATTTATAAAACAATATAATTTTTTATTAATATTGTTATTAAAAAAGCAGAAATAACGAAATAATAAATTGTGAAAATATTGAACATTTAGATAAATGTACAACCATAAGTCAAATAAGTAAATGTTAATTAGATAAAATAACGTTCTGATAATAGCTCTCTCTCTCTCTCTCTCTTTCAATGATTGCTGTCTGCGGTGAAAAAGGCGCAGGCTGATTAGAGACCGCCACGACTAAAACTACATTAACGTGAACACATAAATGCTATTTATACATTAAAAAGTAATCAAAAAATGACGGACATATGGTTGAAAAATATATAAAAAATAATTTTCCTAATGACGAAACAATGCAAAAAATGTGAAAAAATATCAAAAATAATATTTGATGTACTGTATTTTATTTGAATATGAAATCCAATTAAATTTGGAAAATCTGACTAAATAGATATATAATCTTTTAATATAGAGATACTTGTTTCGAAAGGATTGGATCCAAGACTTTGAACCTAAATAAACCGATCGAAAATTTTTTACCCATATTGTAGATTAAAAACTATTTTAAAAAATACACAGAGAAATTCGAAAGTATTTCGCGTACCTTAACACTTATACTGATAGTGTGATATTTTCTCAATTTGCTACGAACCATCGAGTTAAACTGAAAGTATCAGTTACTTTAGAATACCGTACAGGCACTACGGTTCGAGATACGAGAAACTTGTCGAAAACTAACTTAAATATAAATAAACAATATATATATATATATATATATATATATATATATATATATATATATATACCTAACATACTTTAACTATGGACGATCGTTTGGAATTTTGATTATAATTGTTAAAATTAATTATATAAACATATACATTCATTTAATATGAATTAAGCCTATGGTCATAACGCAAATATAAAAAAGAAGTGAGAAAATTCTTCACGCTAGGGGGATAAATCTATAGTGAAAAAGAACAATCTGATGGAAAATGTAAAAAAAGTAATTCCTTATTATAAATATACATATATACGAGATCAATTTCAAGGAGACCTAAGGTATAATGAAAAGCAAAAGAATATCGAGAGAGAGTGAGAGAGAGAGAGAGAGAGAGAGAGAGAGAGAGAGAGAGAGAGAGAGCTGCTGGGTATCCCGTATTTGCATTGGTGCTGAACTCCCTCCTGTCTCTATCTCTCCTTCTCTCTCTCTCTCTCTCTCTCTCTCTCTCTCTCCGTGTATTATGTATGTCTGTATAGGTGTGGAGAGGCGAAGGCCGTGCGAGAGAGAAGAGAGCGACATACACAGAGGCACACCCACATACCACGCGCGCGCACACAGCGCAACAGGAAGCAGGCGCGCACGAACGTATAAAGAAAAAGTTAGGGATTTTGCGCGACCGGTTGCGCTCGAACCGCGCGCTTTATTCGCTCGCTCGCTCGCTCGTTCTTTCTCGCGAGAGACAGGTGAGAGATCTTTCCTCCCGAGAGAGCTCGCGAGCGCACAGGTGCGCAATCTGCAAATCTCTTTTGAGAGAGAGAGAGAGCGAGAAGGAGGCGGGTGGGCGTGAGAGGGGGGGGGAGTCGAAGACGGAGGAAAAGGCACGTGCCCGCAAAAGCCGTGCGCGAGAGACTTTCCCAGATTATATACTTCCCAAACAGCGAAATATCCCAGAGAGAGAGAGAGGGAGCGCGAGAGGCTCCATCGCTCTCTTTTATACAGCTTTTTCTGCTCTTCTGATCGGGGATTCAGTCTCAAGAAGCGAATCTTTCCCTTCTGTTGTTGTTATTGTTCTTCTTATTTCTATTATTATTATTATTATTATTGCTATTGTTATTATTATTATTATATTATCATTATTATTATGTTGCTATTATTTTTTGCCTTTTTTGTCAAGAATTTTGCAACGAAGTTAGTGATAGACGTATATGTCATAATGCCATGATATATTGGTTGAAAGGATCACACTATCGTAGAAAAGTGCTAATGTAAGTAAATTGCACTCATACGAATAAATGTCACTTATTCACATCGCGCCCTTCTACGATACTGTGACCATTTCAACCGATATTTGTCGGTATTCTGATTGTTCTTGTTGCTGTTGTTCTTGTTATATCAATCGGGCTTAATGTCATTTGCAGAAACAACTTTTTCGGCGAGGCGCTTTTTTCATAGGATCATTGAAATTTTTATACCTTTTTGCCTTACTTTTCGTTCATCAAATCGTTTAATTTACACGCGTATATGTGTATGCATCCGGTTCTGACCATGCGCAGTTCTGCTCGCGGATGCGGGACAGATTGCCGAACATGTTTAAAAAAAAAAAAAAAACGACGATGCGGTTTTCTACATAGAGAGAATGGAGAATGGGTGCGCGAAAGGCAAAGAAACCATAAAAGCTGCGAAGAGTTACATTGTACATGCGTATACGTGTACGGATACCTATAGTTCTGCAGCGATATTAGCAAGCTTAGATTTTTTTTTTTTTTTTTGAACTCCGCTGCGAATTCTCTTTTTCGTTTCCTCGATTTGGCAATTTCCGTGTATATAAAAACTTCATTTTATTCAAAACGACGCGATCGCGCCTCCGCTTTCTCGCCCCGGGCCATCTTATAATCCGCGCGTACTTTTTTTGTTTAATAATCCACCGGTATTAGTCCAGACGCGTAACCTCGGTATAAATTTAAATCATTTCACATACGTACCATACATACATACAGGCGCATGCATGTATGTGCGCGCGTGCGTGCGCGCGTGTCTGTAAATATCGCCTTAGTGTCGGAAGGTTAAACCAAAATAAAATTGCTACAATATTTCTTTTTTCCGTTCCGATTTCCCGGCTCTCGGCGGTTTTTAACAGCCATAAATAATGCCGGTGTATTCACTCGCGCGTTTGCGCATGCTATATATGCACGCCCGTTGGTGCGCGCATTGTTTCTCTCCTTGAAAGGAATTTATTACAGGAAGCGCGGCGGCATGTCCGGAGCTTCGTACAAAGCGAATTACAATTATGGCCGCTAATGTTATTTATATACCCACATATACTGCCGGTTATTCGGTCATAACTAAACATTCGCGGCATAACTCTTCCGCGCACTTGGTATATATATATATATTTTTTTTTTCTCGCAAGCTTAAATTTATATATATATATATATATATATATATATATATATATACACGCACACACATATAATATGTATAACGAACGGTCGAAGGAGCGAACTAACCGACGGGCAGCCGTGTCGCGCATTTTCTGGAGGTTTACAAGAATCTCTCAAAAGTCACGCATTAACGTTGCATAAAGTCGATTACAGCGGCGAGGGGGAGGGTAAGGCGGAGTTCACGTACTCGATCGCGAGGTCCATTTACCGGCTCGCTCGATCATCGACGAGGACATACAAGCTGCCAAAAGGATTCGGCTGTCGATTTATATTTTCTCAGCGCGGGCGTTATTTTGATAACCAAGAATTCTTCAACGATTCCGTCTCGGGGATTTCGGATTAAAGCGTCGGCGACGGTCGGCCGAAGTGCGACACGACGTCAGGAACACTTTATAACATATGTACTCGCTGACGAAACTCGAGAATAACAAATGCACGGAGAACGTAATAAGAGCGTATCTGAAACGTTACTGTACCAATTGTTTGAAGTGTTATTTTGAATTTTTGAATTTTATTTTCCTAGTTTTCGAGATAAGTTCGCAATTTTTATCTGGATTTCACCGTGAACGACGTACGATCTTGGCGTAAAATGCGTATTTTCAACCAAATCGGGGTCGAGTGATTTTCGGATGTCCAATCCAAATATCGATCGAATGACTGACTATATATATTATATCTACATTTTCATATGCCAACTGAAATTTTTATAGTATAAAATTAAAATAAATAAAAAAAAAGAGTTCAACAGCTTTAATAAAAAAAAGATGAAAAGAGAAAAAGAAACGTCAAATTTCAGTGAAAGTTGGTTTTGATAATTTGTTTGTCGTTTGCGTCCACTGTACAAGATTTGTTGTATAGATATATAACATACATACATACATATATACATATATGAATACACACACATATAAATATATATATATATATATATATATATATATATATATTTATATATATATTTATACACGCATTAAACATCAGAGACACTACCGCGAACCGCGTCGCTCATTTGTTTTGGCTACCGTACGCGACGATTTTCCGGCGGACGCGCACCCGTTCATCGTACGGATTTACTTCCTAATAGTTTTCTGGCTCATTTCCACGAATTATATATATATATATATATATATATATATATATATATATATATATATCGCCTGAAAAAATACGCTTCACATAATATATATCATGCAAAATGATTTCATATTTAACATTAAGTTCATATATGCTTTGACATTAATTTAGACATGATTTTTCAAATATATATATATATATATATATATATATATATATATATATATATATGGGTGTGTGTGCGTTCGTATGTGTTGAAATATACTTCATTCCTCGCTTTATGGTATAAAAAGTTTTCAACTAATTATTTCTCTCCAAAATACGATTGCAATGATTTCAAAATGATGATTCTAACACATCTAAAGGGTCCGATATGATTTCACAGAGTCCTTGGCGTTAGTAGAGTTTAAAAGCATGTGCCATAAGGATTTATTGCGCTTGCCCGACGTGAAAGTTTGTACATTATTACGTGTGTGCGTGTGTATACGCATATATATATATATATATGGCTTTTGAATTCGAGACGCCTCTATTCGTCAATTAGCGAAGAGGCGCTATTCTCCCTGATATAAAACTTACATTAGACCAAAGAGATTATTTTCCCAAATCATTTAATACAGTGTTTTATAATATTGTTTGAACATTTCCATGCATATATAATTTTCAATTATTCGTAATTGACACACACACACGCGCGCGCGCACATTTATATATTTAATATTTGTATGCACCATTAAGGCCATTTGAATTTTTCAAAATTGTAATATATATATATATATATATATATATATATATATATATATATATATATATATATATATACGAAACAACCGTGTAATAAATGAAGAACGGCATAAGCATCGTCGCCCAGAGAATATAATTATTTATACAATCGCACAAAAAACAGGCCTTGCGCCTCAAGCGCGTACACATCGTTTGATAAATCATTATTGCCGACGCTGTCTTATTATATAAAGCCATATATACGCTCATTGAGCAAAAAGATACGGCCAAGGAGAGAAAGACACGCACACGCAGATACAAATGATAAGTTACTCCCGATATATATATATATATATATATATATATATATATATATATACACACAAATGGGGTATACACACATATAGGCGCATAATCGTTAAAAGGAAGATGAATGCCTGCGCACGCGCCGCGCACCATCAGGTGCGCTCGGGTGCGCTTCCTCGCGGGTGCAGCAGCGGCGCGTTCTCGCGGGCACCATAAGATTAATGCGACCGACCGCGGCCCCCGAGCATTACTCAACCGTTATATATATATATATATATATATATATATATATATATATATATATATATGTATATAAAATACATACGAGTATAAAGTGAGTTGTATTGCCCCACCATATAGCGCTATAGATGTATATATAGTGTATGGGTATTGAGTGCCTAAAAGACAGAAGCAGAGAGAGAGAGAGAGAGAGAGAGAGAGACAAAAATTAAGTGATAATATTATGAGCACATGGGATGTAAGCATTGCGATATTCTCATTTGTTTTCTTTTCGGTGTATATATGTATGTATATAAACATACATATGTGTATATGTAATTAAGAAAGAAATCCTTTGAACGAATTGGCGGCCTAACTCTGTACTTTTTTTTTACTTTTGAAATCGCATCAGGTGCATAAAATATAGACCTCGTACAGCGATAGTCCTTAATAAAATAACAAATAACATTTAAAAGATTAAGAGCCTCTCCCCCTCCGAAATTCACATATTCGATCATTTGTTGCAACTTATCCAACTATTATGTACTTCCGGTATAAAAGGTGTTTAAAATTTTGATTAAAAGAGAAAATTTTTAATGACAATACAAATCTTTTCATTTAAACATAATTCAATTATTGTACATACGATCCAATTTCAAAAAGTTCAATCCAAAAATAATGAATGACGTGAAAGGTATGCAGAAGATATGATTCGTCAAAAGTAACATATTTTTAGTTTATGGTATTCAAAAGTGTAGTAATGATGATTCAAACAGAAAGTAGTATTCAAATTTGAAATCTTCTATTTGTGAAATATTTGAATATTACAACTAAAACCAAAATTGTTTAAAAACGTGAAAATTTGAATTTGAAAAATTCATAATTTTTATGTTTATACATTCTGTAATGTCATATATTTATTTATTATCGAAGATGAATAACTTGGATGGTTGAAATGAAAATGGTCAATATTGTAATGATAAAACATATGTTCGCAATATTAAACTTTTTCTGAATTATTTAAAGAATGATCTTTATTCTGAGATATATTAGTGCTCGTAGTATTGGAATTGTTGCAGCAGGATGCTGAGAGAGAGAGAGAGAGAGAGAGAGAGAGAGAGAGAGAGAGAGAGAGCAAAAATGAACCGGAAGTAAGATAAGTTAAAGATGAAAGAGAAGCGAAAGGAAGGCAAGGGTATATATATATATGAGAGAGAAAGTATGTTCCTGCATGTATGTGAGAGCGTGTGCTTCTAATTAGTCGAGGAGCCGACAGACAGTGTCTGCATATGTGTGTGTGTGTGCGCGCGCGCGTGTGTGAGTACCAGAAAAAAGATAAGTGGTAGGCTCAAAAAATTGAGTTCGTTCCTTACATATTACAAACTGTACAGTTAGGCTTCTTTGAAGATGCCTACCCTGGCCTACCCACTCGAAACTTGCCAGATATTTTAGATTTACGCATTCTCTTAGTTTCCCTTAGCTAAATTGAACAAAAAAAAAAAAATAAATAAATAAATAAATAAATAAAATAAAAATCGAACAAAAGTTTTCGAAAATCCCAAATATTTTTAAGGTAAACTTTTATATACTGAAACCGCATTTGCAAATATGCGAGATGAGAAAAATCGACACGCAGAAATGTGCATCGGATTTTACAAAACGCGCATATTATGTCTGGGACTATAATAATACTAAAATTTTGTCAACGTTCGAATGTGTAAGAGAATATAGAATAATTATATCCATAATACAAAAGGGCTTAACACCTCTTGTCAGTAAAGTATACATATGTTACACACACACGCGCGCGCGCGCGCGCGCGCACACCGTGCATGTACGTATGAATAATGCATGCATATAGGCATCGTAAAAGTTGGAACGGAACTGCAACACCGCTACAGATCGTAAATCATGTAAATCGTATTATCCAATCACCTTGAACTATATATCGTCCTTCGTTCGGATTTATCATGCGGGTCAGTGGCCTAGTAAGCATGCGTATAGCTAGCTAGATTAACTATACAACTACTAAAAAAAAAAAAAAAAAAATTCCACCGCCTCTCTATCTCCTTTCTCCGAGAACATGAAACGCGCGCGAGAAGTATAAAAGAAATAAAAACAAAACGCCCCCACCCGGCGCCAAAAAGCAAAAAGGCGCTTTATATATAGAAGTCGCGATTATTAATATATATATATATATATATATATATATATATATATATACACTCGCGCAGTTTTGATTTTTTTCTCGCGCGTCCCTTTTGTCACGATCCAACTTTCGCGGTATGCGCAATAAAACAAAATTTTACGCGAGCCTTCGTTGACTCTCTCTTTCTTTCTCTTTCTCTTTCTCTTTCTGTTTCTCTCGCCCATTACTTACAAGGGGGGTTAAAGACATCTGATTCGTATGTACAGGAAATTCGTGATCTGGCAAAAATTTTGCATTAGCTACCATCAATCTCGACCTAATCCAGTCAGAAGTCAAGCGCAAAAACGAAGAAAAGAGGAGAGGGGAGGGGGAAGACCAATTATCGGCGCGTAATTCATGCGATTGAATCTCCATTTAGTCTGACGATCTTCCTCGAGAAGTGTTATTGCACCCTTTATTGTGTTCCGTCTTCAGGAACGATCTCCCTGCACTTTTGACGCAACTGTTCTTTTAAGATCTATGAAGATAATAACACAGATCTATATTGCATCTCTCGTCCTCGCAAGCTTACCGAAGGCCTACATTTCTTTTTTTTAACTTACCGGCCAATCCGATTGCCGATCCTGGGACTGTGGACAATGGGCTTCGTCTCAATGTTGGGCAAAGCAAGGATGTAGGATATCTGGCTCCTCTTTTATTATGTCTTACGCTTCTTCTCTCCACTTTCATATTTTACCTAGAATAACGATTGCCGGATCTTATATTCAGCATACGGTTCTTCTCAATGAAAAGGCACATCTGCAAACTGTAATCCTTTTAGGGGTCCAGTTTGGCATACGTTTCTTTCTGAGAAGGTCGCGTCTGCACAGCAGATCTCTGCTCTCTCTCTCTCTCTCTCTCTCTCGACAATTGAGAACAGAACTAGCAGGAAGCTTGCTCGCCATGCCCAGGAATTAAATAAAAAAAATGAATTTTTTTAAGTACTCGAAGACACGCGTGCTCCTTCCTCCCACAGTGGGTATATAAAATATCCGGCAAAGAGAGGATTTTACGCCGACGTCGTCTCCCACATTGTTTCGCTGTCTGTAGACGGTAATAAGATAGTCATAGATCGTATCTCTACGATCATTTTCGAATGCTTAATCTTGACCGCGAGATGCAAGATGAGATCATCAACAAGGCGTCCATGCTTTCAGCGTTCGTTGGATCTTTCTGCTGCTAACCTCACAAATTTCCACGACACCGACATTATATGTCTACCGATTTAATCGAACTCGTATGAAATATATCTCTACAACGCTTTTTTAGAGAGAAAGACAGAGAGACGGAATCGATTGGGAACAGAGAAATGCTTGGGTATTTGATACATATCCTCATCTTGAAAAGTCCAATACTTGCTCTATTTATTCCTATTTTTATAACATTTGGACAATCTGGAGTTCTTATAAATGTCGTTAAACATTTACATTTCGAAATGGGCCAGAAAAGGGCTTATCCCAACACCATAATAAAGGTACTCTGATCTATACTCCACTCTACTCTACGGTCTCTATCTATCTCTCCTTCTTTCTCTACACTTTATATTCTCGATTTCACATATTTCACGGTTAAGTCATGTGCATATAGGATATAAGTATAAAAAACATTGGCAAATGAGTTTTGCGTAATCACTCATTATGAATTTCTTTTCCTTGTACTTATCTTTGATACGTTGTATATATATGTATATATATACCCATACATAATAATTATACACAAACAATTAATGTCAGTGGATGAGCATAAATTTACGTTAAATATCTTTCTCTCGAATCTAATTATACTCCACCGACTCCGTTGCATATAAATTATACGACTATAATGTAATTTATGACTATATAAATTATTAAAGATAACTCACTTCCTTCATTGTGAGTTACTTGGAGGTTCACAGACTTCTAGCGGCTTCGATATATAAATTAAGAAATACATATACATATACATACATATATATATATATATATATATATATATATATATATAAATAATTTTTTATTATACATAGATATATTATATCTTCTGGACAAAGTTAATTATGTGCCATTTTGGAATCATTATTATCACCTATCGTTTTGTGTCAAACAAAATTGAGATGCAAGTTTAATGTATCCTTAACTGCAGCTAATGTATGAAGTGTAAAAACGGATTGGAGATCACACATTCAAAAAGCAAAATAATCGTGCTAGGAATAGAAGAAAAGCGGCAACTGACGCAAGAATCTGCGGTGATAAGAATGATATATATATATATATATATATATATATATATATATATATATCAGAATTACATAACGATCGAGAGATCCATTGACGGATGATGAGTCGATATCATTCTCGGGAGCACTCAATATAAATACACCGCAATTCGATGTTCTTCTCCATTTTTTACTTCATGCTTCTTTCACTGGCGCTCTGGTAAGAAGCTTGTATCAGATTCTTATGTATTACAGGAGATAAAATGCAGATTACATAATATATATATATATATATATATATATATATATATATATATATATATATTGAATTGCCATATTGAATATATGAATGATTAATGAATAGCGTGATAACTTTTTTCGTTTTGGACTATTTTTAGCGGTTCGATTGACGTAAGTAAGTATGTATATGCATATATACATATGTGTATATAACGTTTTTTTCTGTATGTTTTGCAAGTATAATTTATCATCTCAAAGTTGTAACTATGTGTTAATGGTCTCGATCAGTGTCTTATAAAAATAATTGAGGTATAATTTTTTTGGCCCTTACGAGAAACCAGGAGTACACTGTTATACATTAAAACTCTATCGATGCGAATTTGAATTGAAATTACAATTTTTACGAAGACGGTTGGTCCAATTGACGATGTCAGAAAACAGATATTTAATATGAATTCAAATCTTCAATGAAAAACTTTTTCTAACGCTATTTTTTAAATTTTGATTTTGAATTATTATAATATATTAAATTAATTTGTCAGCTCTCCGGAACATTGCGAATTCGACTTGAATTTTCAATCTTGAAGTGAAGAAAAACTACGCGAAAATGCGGATTTTTATTTGAGCTTCGTCTACCCGAATGGCAAAATCTTTCTGCCCTTCGGGAGTTGATGAAAAACCCGGCGTACACTGATTGCGTCTCGAAAATGGTTGTTGCATGAAACAAAAAAGGAAGAGGAAATGGAGCGGAAGACTTTAATTTTCAATTATATAGACGAAAAACGAGAGAGAGAGAGAGAGAGAGAGGGAGAATTTTTGATGGAAAAAGATGAAAAACGAGGAAAAGTAGGATAAGAGTTATGAGCTCTGTAACAGGTATAATATATAGGAGAGTTTCCACGAATGGCACTATATATATCTACACGTACGCGCGCGCACACATGACAGCGAGGTAGAATATTCATTTGGATCTTCTCTTTGCTCATAATAGAAACGCGCGCGCGTCCGCACGGGAACTATAAGCGAAACTTCAATGAATCGCGCGCGCGCGCGCGCGCGTTCGCTTATACGTATAACGCACACAGGCGGACAATCGCATATGGGTGAAAAGTGTCCGAAGCGAAGAGGAATGGGAATAGAGCGCGACTTTGTGAATTTGCGCATTGAGAAAAGAGCGGAGGCGCGCTCTCATATATATATATATATATCTGCGAGCCTCTGCGCTTCGCCTCCTTCTTGATGATGATGATGATGATGAAGAAGATGATGATGATGACGATGATTCGCGGTTGCTCGCGCGGCTATTTCGAGAGGAGCGCGTGCCCGTGTGTGCGTGTGAGTGGAGTGCGTACGCGTGTTTAAGCGCTCATCTCGTACGTGGCTGCGATGTGTATTTATTGAGACGAGAGAGAGAGAGAGGGCGAGAGAGGCAGAAGGAGAGAAAGATCAAACACACCGTACGGACCTCTAAGCCACCGGCAAAGGAGAGCAGAGCACCGCCTCATATCGTACCAAAAAAAAAAAACCAATGGCAATGAACTGTTCTAATGTTTATTGTTTACACAATTTGAATCTCGAGATCCCAACTTTTGGACGATTCCTCGATTATGCACTAACGTAAAACATCCTAGTACTCTGTATACAGTGTGGACATTCGTTATCTGACTCCCTCCTCAATAAGTACGGATTTTTGAAGAAGAAAAATGTTTCACAGGGTCTCAAAAGAGCAGCCTTTAATTCGGCCATAGATATAGCCTTTTCGTCGACTTTTGGTTCATGGTTGTCAATAATGATGGCGTTCCGATTCCGGGACGTCGCGCACAGCGAGACGGAAAATAATGTGTTTTTTTTTTATTTTTCACATGAGTCTCTTGAGCTTCCTATAGATTCGAAATCCGATCTCATTGATTGGTTATTTTAATATTAGTATATTAAATGAGAATTGCGATAAAATCGTAATACCAATGACGGGTGCGAAAAATTAGCGATCAAAAAATTGTGGTCAAATTCATCGAAAATCTACGACTAAAAAGTCTCAATAAATATTGAAAATGTTTCAATAAGCATCAGATGCAACCTGTGTATATCGTGGATATCATAAATTGAAAAAGATTTTTTTCGTTCAATATATTTTCATTAAAAGCGGAATGACAAACTAATATATATACTTAAATTAAACTTTCTAACAAAAAATTTAAAAACCAAAATGATATCCAAGGACATTCACTTACAGAAACTACAGAGTTAAAAAACTTGTATTAAAAAAAAAAAAAAGAAAAGAAATTTCAAATGGGATGACAATTCGTCGGATGCCGAGGGTCTTTGACAATTTTTTTTCCCGTTTGGTGCAACTGCGAGTCGAATGCAGCCTTGTAAGATCATTCTTTAGACCTCCACCCTTCGTCTGCTCACAATGCTCATGTGTGTGTAATCTCACGCGCAAAATTAATCTCACACTCATTCAATGTTTTCAATTTATTAATAATATACACGGACACTTCTCATAATTCCAATGTTACAGTGTATGGCGGGGAGTATAAATTATTGCAACCGTATAATTCTACACGCTTGAATAATTATTATATTGCTGCAATTACGAATGATTATCCGCCCGCAGCGAAACAAATGTTAATTATTCCTTGATTAGATTGCATATAATTAATGGGAAGTAACGTGGCGAATGTTTGAGAGCATGATATTTATGTATGTGAAACCGGTATATATACACGCGCTGGTTTGATTTATAACAGGAATTAATCAAAATAGTAAAAACACGCGCATATATATATATATATATATATATATATATATATATATATATTTATATAATATAATCTTTAAACTCATAATTGCGTTTGCACGTGCGCGTTAATCGAGTCAATAATTAACTTCTGAAAAGATGCCGGATTCGTAACTTTTCTTTTTCTTTATTAACGCCAAAGAATTACATACACACGTACGCGCGCGCACGCACACACACGCACACGCACACATCTACACCGAGATCGCGTTAAAAAAAAAATAAGCATACGTCAAACGAAGAGCGATAGCCACGTCGCTCTGCAGTGCATCAGAAGAAAATTGATGAAAACCAGGCGCGCGCGCGCGCGCGTGTTTATACGCATATAATACTTGTAAAAACGAGCCAGTGAACTATTATCCGCTTTCGCGTACATACACTCACGCGCGCGCGCGCACACACACACACACACACGCCGATACGTTACTCGTCCCAATAACGGCGAATCGCTCTCTCTCTCTCTCTCTCTCTCTCTCTCTCTCGCGGTCACGCGCGCCAGTTATTGGGCCATTTCGACGATTAGTCAGCTGCTGCTCTGCTGCATGATGCCCGCTGATGGTGATGCAGTTACGTCACGCCGCGAAGTGCGTTCGACGTTCTCTTTTCGATAGAGAGAGAGAGAGAGAGAGAGAGAGAGAGAGAGAGAGAGAGAGAGAGAGAGAGATCTCGCTCGGGATCATTGCGCGTTGCGCCGCGATGATGTTTGAGAAGCGCGCACACCGATCTGGCTGCGAGAGAGAACTCCGCGTACCCAACCTCTGGTGTATTAACGGCCTCTACAATATGGATCTGACCAAGAAAAAGAATGTTCCGTTCCAGATATGAAGGAGGAGACCTCGCGCTTGGTACGGTCTTAAAATTAAAGGACGATTTCCACACACACACACACACATTATAGGGAATTTCTTTTCTACAAAAAAATTTTTTTTGGTCGAAATCATAGACAAGAAATTCCGTGTGAAATTCGTGTGGAAGAATTTCAACCTATTCTACACACACACGCGCGCGCGCACACATACACAATATATAGTCTGGGAAACCTTTACAAAAACATCTCAGAGAATTTTAGTTTTTTCCTGGAAAATTTCAGAAAATATCAAAGATTGTAATATCTGGGAATTTTCCCAAGACCCTCGTATTTTCTTAATGGTGTTTCTTTTTATTTTCTTTTTTTTTTGAGATCGCGAAAACCAAAATTGAGTAATAATGTGTATAAACTCTGAAGCAAGAAAGAAATCGATTTCCTATATCCGTGTAATATTGAAAGGGATTCGCATGCAAATCTTGAAAATGTTGCGGAATCAGAAGGAACGAGAAAAATAATGAAATTGTATAGTGAATATCGCATACTTTTAATTATTTGGGAAAGTCGCCTAAATTATCATCAGAAACTCGGGAAATATTTGAGCCACTAGGACTAAAGATTGTACGCTTGCAATCGAAGAGAATCTCAGCAATTAAACGTAAAAAAAAATCAATAAATTATAACCATAAAAGTTTGAGCGAAGTACTTAGTTATCAAAAAAAATATTAATAACTTTAAAAATAATTAATATGATTGTAGAGGTGGTAGTATAAATCGATGTTCTAAAAATTTTATTCGTATTCGAGCCGCGCAAACTACAGACTCGTATCTTTAGAATGGCTATCTAGCAGGCATTTCGTTGCAATTTGTTTATTTCATTATTTATTGTAAATTTTTTAAAATATCAATTGGAATTATAAAAATAATTGTACGAGTACTTAAGTCATGGACTAAATTGTGAAGAAACAATGAAGAATATAGTATTTAATAAATGCTATTTTGGCTATATGTCAATACATGTATGAGTATACAAAAACTGCTAAATATAGATTCTCATAAAGAGATTGATAAAGCTTAAATAAATTTTTTCATAAGTGGAATTCAAAAATTGAATTTAGTTAGAAAATTTAGTAAGAAAAAATGAAGGAGGCAAAATTGATGTGATGTTGAGAATGAGAGAGAGAGAGAGAGAGTGAGAGAAAGAGAGTATATTTAAAAGCATCTGTACATACAGTGGGCGGATAATGCCACATTCCATTTTTTGCGTAATGCAAGGGCAACCATTTAAATATAAGCCAGAGACGTATTATTTTCGTCCGGGATATGCTATAAATTCGCTCTTGGACAGAATCATTGAAATCGCAATAAATGCAATTGATTTTGACACACACACGCGCGCGGCACCTGCGCAATTATAATATTGAAAATCAGTGAAGCATCGTTCGAGATCAGTATGGAGATTATTAATCACGAACACAAGCATATCTGGTGGAAAGTATCGAAGCAAGCTAAAGAATTCGAATGCACGAAGGCGAACGGAACGAATTCGAGGCGCGATTGAAATATAAAAATAAAATCGCCCAACGTAAATCGCGCGAAATTACATTTCGTCCTTTTTGGTCGAGGCGTGAAGCTCTTCCTCGCTAAATCTTCCGCTATACGTTCCACCACGAGGCCATAATGGATTTTTGCCGATGTAATCTGCTGGTCAGTTGAATTCTTCGAATTTAATTTACTCCTATAGATGTCTGCGTAGACGATACGCGGCGTACGAGCCAAGTTTCGATTATTCGCATTGTAAAAGTTCAAGGTCGCCACCCCCCCCCTCCCCGATGCTTTATCGGATTTCCATGTACGCGAGAGGGATAATGACGAAGAGCGAAGAAGGGAGGGAGGGAGAGACAGAGAGAGAGAGAGAGAGAGAGGGAAAGGTAAAGATACATGCATAAGAGAATGAATAATTATATTGCTCTTCCGGCGCGATGCACTGTCCTACCAAGTTCATCAAAAGCAAAGAGAAACACAATCGAGGAGAGTGAGAGAGAGAGAGAGAGAGATGAAGAGATACGCAGCGGCCGGCGTGGCGTCTACCCGGGCGCACCTGTTGAACATTCCATCACGAACGCCGAGTGTGCAGCGCCCTGGTGCGCACCCGCGATATATATATATATGGGAGTATCAAGAAGTGCGCGCAACTTTGTATGCGCTACGGCGCGCTCACCGCCCGCGGCGATATTATTGTGTATTCTGGCGCACGCGCGCCGCACTGCAGTATCGCAATTTATAAAGTTTATATATACGCAGCTCCCGTATGATCGAGAATTGTTGTTTCATGATACGCTTTTAAGACCCCCCCCCCTACCGCATTTCTCACGCGAACATTCTCAGGATGTAAAAGAGAAAGAGAGGCAGAGAGAGAGAGAGAGAGAGAGAGAGAGAGAGAGAGAGAGAGAGAGAAAGGGGGGATAAATAAATAAATAAGCATTTTCGAATAATTTCTATAGAGCATTGTATAGTGGAATAACGTTGGTTCTAGAAATGTTATATATTGGTGGACGAAAAATAAATTGTAAAATAAAATATTATGTGTGTATTTATTATAAAAGCGAGAGATAGAGAGAGAGAGAGAGAGAGAGAGAGAGAGAGTAAGGGAGAAGGTGACTCGCGGGAAAAATACACATTCCTTCAGTATGATACTATCCGTGGGTTAGATTCGCACAAAAACCCACGCGCCTCCGCATCATATATATCATATATATGTGTGCTAGTTACTCTGTGTGCGTACCGCGTGTATATTTATGCGAATATGCGCTGTACGGTTACATGGGTTCACGGTCTCTCTCTCTCTCTCTCTCTCTCTCCCTCTCCCTCTCTCTCTCTCTCTCTCTTTGGTGCGTACAATAAAGTCTCTGTATTTTTTGTACCCAACCGACATATATAGCAGTGTGTAAGTATAGAAGCATATAACGTGGAGGCTTAAAACGCAGCTGTGAATGCGTGCCGCATACAATATTGAGAAAGAGAGAGAGGGAGGGGGGGAAGGAAAAAAGTTTGATTGACCCTCTCTCGAGGTACACACACACACACACACACACACTGGAAGAAGAGGGTGGGAGGCGGAGGGGCAGGGGGAAGGGCTTGAGAAAACGACTCGATATGCATCGGACGCGCTACACCGATGCATCAAGAGTGGACATTAAAAAAGAACGGATGATCTCTGATCCCATATAATGACGCCGCCTGCATCAAACGTGCGCGCATTCCTGATATTCAATCTCCAGCGCTTTATTTATCGAATATAAAGATGAAAATTCCACCCGTGAATCCTTGAATAACGCTCGTTATACGTAAACGGGTTGTTATTATTATTATTATTATTATTATTATTATTATTGTTATTGTTATTATTATTATTTCTTCATCAAAATTTTTAGATTTCGTGAAAGTTATAATGGCGCGAATTCTTAGAATGGCTTCCTTTCCGTTCAGCGGCAGAGAAACATTAGGATATTTAAATAAAATTACTCTACTTTATAACGTTGAAAAATCATTTCAATTTTCATTTGACGATTTATATTCAAACGTTTATCAATATATTTATGGATTTTTCAGTGTTTCTCGTACTACATTATTGTTGGACTCGTATAAAAAATATATGGTTAATCAATAATATCCTTCGACTCCTTCCTTTGTGCGGGTAATATGTAGGTGTTTACATAGTTGAACAAGCTAAGAATTGTAAGTAAACAAACATAGGAAAATTCAATAGTTCGTTAAGTGCTCATCGGCTCTTGTGAGAAAAGAAGAATGAACATTTTCTAAAATGCTTCAAAGGCACCTTACATTCCGTAAATGCCGTGAGGTGACATCTGTAAAAGGCATCTGTAGTAATATGTAGTAAAATCTGTAATTATGTAGTAATATCTGTAATAATAGTAATAATGTCTGTAGCAAAAGGACGAGAATTTTTCATAATTTTTCAAGAATATTAAATATCTACCCGAGGATGCGCCTGGAGTGAGTAGCGCAAGGTATAAGTAATCAAGGATGGTTATTTTACGGTTGTGTACGAACATTGCTGGTCGCCACCTAGCGACCGACGAGATAACTTACTGAGAGTGCTGAAATAATTATTCGAATCTATCGAAGAGTTAAGAAACATTTCAATATTCTCGTACTAAGCATCGAGAGAAATACTTATACAAGTGTTTCTTCACTTACTGACAAACTAAAGCAGGTTAATTTAAAAATAATAAAAAGGTAAAAGAAATCCAAAAATTGAAATTTCACATATTCGTTTTTAGAAATGTATATATTGTCATCTCTACAATATGAAAAAAATTTATTATTTCGATGAATCCAGATTTTCCAATTGAGTCTCTGTTGCAAGTAGTGGGGAAGGATCTTTTAATTTATTAAACCGATCGTCAATATAATCAGTAATCACAATTTCTAACTAAGATCGCACAAGAATGGGACATTCAATTACATTTCTTTATCTTATAATAATTCGAAAACTTCAGATTTATATATCTGGAATACTATAATATATATAAGTTGGTAAGTTGGTTATATAATCTTCACTCTTTATAAGAGTAGATTGCGCAAGCAAACGCGTTACACACACATACACACACACAAAATTTTTATATTATGAAAACCAGATTAGTGACTTTTGATCCAAAAAAGTCGAAACCCATTAGCTAGATATTCAAAATAAAAACTTTCTCGTGTTTCCGTCAGAAAGAGTTATATATATATATATATATATATATATATATATATATATATATATAAAACGAAGATTCTTTAATCAATATTCAATGCCATGGTGAACTTGAAGCACTGGGGAGCCTATTAAAATGTATAACTTTGTCATTGCGACACGTTGATTCTAGAAAATATTTAGAAACTTGCACTGTCATTCTCTGTTGATTCACAGTATTCTTTCTTATATATCTAAAGAGGGGAGATTCAGCTTATTCCACATGTGTGAATATGTGATGTATGTATATGTGTATAATTTTATATATATATATATATATATATATATATATATATATATATATATATATGATAATTTGAAAATAGAAGAGAGAGAAAGGGGGAGAGAGAGAGGCAGAGAGAGAGAGACAGAGAGACGAGCACTGAAACGCAATATTTTGAAAAAAATTAGAAATTCAATATTTTAATCCCGCAGAAATTATACCACGAGTTTGATTATTCTATTTTGTTCACTAATTGTTCATAAGGTTATAGCAAGTAAATGTGAAAAACTGATTTTCATGTTATAACTGTCACAAAGCCATACGGTTCTCTCTCGTGTATATGTGGTTTAAAAATAAAATACGCTTTATTTTATTAACAGTTCTTGCGGAGCGAAAATACACACGAGTGCGCGCTCGCGCACCGGCCGAGTCAGACGTAAATTTCAATAAATATTTAGAGGACTGAGGATGAGGGGAGAACGTTATATATATATATCCATCGGTGAATAACTTTGAATGTCGGATCCTTGATTGGACAGGCCTTGGGGAGGGGCTATATTCATTCTTTTCCTTCCCTTGATGCGTCGTGTATTATATACACTTACATATATATATATATACGCGCACGCGCATCTTCGGCCGCCAAATGTTTTTGCGCTTTATGCCGGCTTTGTTAAATAAATCCCCCCCGTGTATGAGTTATACAAATCCGCGAGAGTCGCCTGCGGACGGGCGCGAAAGAAGCGAGCGACGAATTAATAAACCGCAGAACTTTCCCATTGGCGGCGACTTCTGCTAACTTACGCGCTGCTCTCGCGCGCCGAGTCTGTCGAAAGATAAATATCCGAGAGAGAGAGAGAGAGAGAGAGAGAGAGAGAGAGAGAGAGAGAGAGGTCACCCTGAATTTATATATCTCGCTTCGAACAAACTGTGAACCATACGTTCGTTGCATTATATTCTATCCATATATATATATATATATATTTTCAAATCTCGATTTCGCCTTCGGCCAATATTATTACACGCGGAGACAAGACGATATTCCTGCAAAAATAAGTCATTCAATGAAAGTCCAAACTTTGCTCTCTCTCTCTCTCTCTCTCTCTCTCTCTCTCTCCCCATCCCTCTCGCTCCATTCCGTCGAGTGTTTTAATGTAGAGGCGAGACGTATCTCTGGCTTTTTCCCCTTCAAATTAAACGTATTGTTACATTACATTACATTAAAATGTTTCTTGTATATTTATGTACTATAAGAAAAACAAAAAGAAAGAAAATGAAAAAAACTAGTTTTACCATAGATCGGTCTCAAATTTAAAGCAGTTATCCGTCGTGCTGTAACTAACGTTCTTGAAATCGGCCTTTAATAAAAAAAAAAAAAAAAAATTAAAAGATACACTGCTCTACGCGACGTTACCGCCAGATCGCGAGAATCGCGAGGAATCGCGCGCGGACTAAATCGCGCTGAGCTGTTTATTTAATTTTTCATCATCGTTTAATCGAGGGGGCCAGAGTGGCGCTTTAATGCGTCCTTTCGCTATTTGCACCCTTGAGAACGAATTTTTTTTAAACTGTTCGGCACTTTGTGCAACTTCAACCTATCCAAATATTTCCATCAAAACGTTAACCATCGAGTTGCAAGATCATTTCCTCTGGTTACGCTCGAACCTTAAAAGAAATTAGAAGTTCGGGCTTTAATTAAAAAAAAATCTATATATGTTAAGAATTTTTACTCGACTTTTGATCAATTACGACGTTATGAAGTTACCGTACTCTTTCTCTATACACACATGCACTCTCATAAGCATTATATTTAAATTTCTTCGCCTTTTATATGCATATATATATATATATATATATATATATATATATATATATATATATATATATATATGCATGCTTTAATATAATACATAAGTAATAATGCGTATCTTGCGTCTTTGATGATAGGTCTTTTATTTCTCACGAGCGTGCCGCGCCGCATTTCAAGCTGACCGCGAAGAGAGAGACAGAGCGAGAGAGAGAGAGAGAGAGGGAGAGAAAGAGAGGCGCGAGCGCGCCAGCCAAGCGAACGCCTCAGACAGCGTGGCGTCCTGATTGTGCGCGTGTATAATATGAATATAAATATAATATTATATATATATATATATATATATATATATATATATATATATATATCAAATCTCTACACGTGAGATCTGTATCAATGTCTCCCCCCCCCTCCCTCTCTCACTCTCTCTCTGGCAGTCGCAACCCGTTTAATGTATATATATATATATATATATATATATATATATATATATATATATATATATATAATATATAAATATAGTTAAGTCAATTTATGCGCACCGCGTGCGGTGCGCATTAAACGCGAGTGTATTTATTAAGCATCATATGAATATAACGAGTGCGCGCTTGCGTACTGCGGACTGTCCGCGGTTGCGCGCACGGCTCGTCCCTGGGATGCGGCAATTCAGGGACTGTGTCGAACGAACTTATCTGGTTGATTTCAGATATATATATATATATTTATATAAACCGAAACAACCGGGACATCGACGTATACACGCTCGTGTGTATATACGGAAACCTCTTTCTCTCTCTGTCCCTCTCGGACTTTGCGGCGAGAAATTTCAAAGATGTAGGTTGAGTTTATTTAACGATCGAGGCACGCATGAAGAAGAGAGAGAGAGAGAGAGAGAAGAGGAGGCAGAGACAGTGAGTGAAATCGACGGCCAACGCTCGTTTAAACAAATCAAATCGAACTAAAAAAGTGAACCGTGCAATGATCGGCGCGCGAATATATATTAAGAAAAACCGTTTCGTACGCGCTTCATTTTGTTGAAATTTACGAAGAATGTTGAAAGAAAGGGGACGTGGAATCGTCGAATCATTTTCTTCGTTCTTTTTTTAGAAGAAATCCTTCGGTTATGTCATTGCAACCGAATTTTCCAATAAAATAAATGAAAAACTGACTGGAATCGAAATTCAAGTTTTCGAATTTTGGTGATTCCCCGTGCGCTATAAGAATAATTTCAACTATAATTGGACGAAATTATAAATTCTGCAAAAAATGTAATGACGATTGCGCAATCTATCGCGAATTCTATCACTTTCTCAATTTGCGAATATATATATAAGATTTTATGGTCTATTAACGATCATCGTTAATTCGCTTAATTTTGTAATCAAATATAAAAATAACTTCGACAACATTCGAAACCATTCGATAAATCACGCACAGAATTAAAATTCACCTCTTGTCATTTGAAATCAAACGAAGTCAAAGCAAGTCCAACTGCATATAAGCTCATATAAAATAAATGTATATACTATATACCTTTTTTGAATTACATTTTTATAATAACAAACTAAAAAGTGATAGGAGTTTTAAGTGAGCCAATCCTCCCCTCTCCCCACCGCGCTTCGAATTCACACGGACACACGAGCTAAATTTAGTATATATGTAATCCCTGCAAATAATATTCCTCCCATATTCTACTTCTCCAGAACATTCTGTATTTTATATATGAATATGAATATGTGTAGGTATATATATATGTAATAACGGAATCGGCGGGCCTTCTGTCGGACGACATACTTATATGGATCTCGAGAAAGATTTCTGCGCGTCCGAAGAATATAAAATAAACTCGCGCCGACCACTGGGGACTATATATATATACGCGTACACATACACTACATGGAGGGGCCACCGCGCTGATTTATTTGGAGTGCAAACAACGTCTCTAAGTCAATGGTCTCCTCCTCCCCTCCTCACCCACCCTTCTATATACACGCATATCTTACTGGAACGACCGCACTGCTTCGCTATTATAATCGCGCGTGTGCTAATTTTACTTGCGACCGGAGACAGAGAGAGAAAGAGAAAGAGAGATTTGAACGTTTGCAATTCAATGCTGCACGAGCGGCATATATATATATATATATATATATATATATATATATATATATACACACATGTTGCTTCTCGAATAAACAATTAACCCGTAAATCGAGAATGGATTTTTGCGAATCTTGCCCCGTACATAGTATAAGAATACCTGAAAATATACTCGGTTCGAATTCAGAATTATAGGACTGTTATCATGGAATTCGACGAAAAAAAAAAAAAAAATCAGTAATCCAAATTGAAACATCGAAAAAAAGATCGAAATACATCCATGATATTATGAAGAAAAAAAATCCCTCAAACTAATTTGATCTTTAACCGAATCGAACTGGAAATAGCGCCCAATAAATTTATATATTAAAACAGCTTTCCTCTCTAAGGCTTGATCATTTTTTTTTGTTTTTTTTTTTTTTTTTTACAACTACATAAATCTCTGCGTTATGCATGAGAAAATGTTACGTATAAATTAAAATGCTTAGTTTTTTTCAGTTATTCTCATAATGGAAGTTCAGCGAATTCACGCAGTAAGCATACATTATATAGCCAGCTGCTCCGATGACTCACTCTGCCGCCTTCACGGCTTCCCATGT
>JACCIC010000008.1:3822500-3915000 GCA_018907035.1 Sycobia sp. Sy_11
ACGCTTTGAGAGACAAAGAGAGAGAGAGAGAGAGAGAGTGAGAAGGAGAGTGAGAAGGAGAATGAGAGGAGCCCCACAGGTGGCAGGGGCGGAGCTCCGATATATTTGCCCCATTGTACTTTCCCCTCCCTCTTTGCCCCGCCCGTTGAATCCGGCAAGAGTGCGATGTTCTGTCTCTCTCTCTCTCTCTCTCTCTCTCTGTCTCCCTGCCTCCCTTCTTGCCCTCCACACAACTACTTTATCGATATCATAGACTTATGACTATGAAATTAATAATTTTTATTTCTATATTTCAACGATTTTGAATTTTCGTGATTTTTATCTGATATTTTTTTTGTAATTCACTACTACGCATATACATACCTAATACTGCTTTTGTATTGCGCATACAATAACTAATCGTTATTTGAAACACTAATCCATACCATTATTTCATGTAATGTAGCAATAAATTTAAATCTTATCTATATACAATTAATTCCTCCCTCCAGCTTTCTAGACCGGCCGAAATTCCGCGCTTATATAATTTCTTAATTTATATCTATATACTACATCAGCCTGTATATACACGTATAACGTGCAGGGAATTTGGAGTATAATTCAATATAGTACAGCGATTATTATGTTCTTTCCGACGTACTGGAGCCCGTCAAATTCTGATATCGTCGTGTGCTAAGATCCATCGCCCCCCCCTCCTTCTTTTGTATCACACAGATCCGCAGTTACACGCGCATAGATTGCCCGTTTATTTTAAAAATCTTCTTTTCGCATTCTATACAAAACTTTGGGGACCGGCGAAGAGGGGGGGGGGAGGGCGCTAACGAGGAAGATTCCGTTCACGATGACCGCTAATGATGCGTGAATAATGCTAATAATGCTGCGTTAATGATGAGCGAGCGCATTCCATTCGGGGAAATCATTAGGAGCGTGTTTACGAACCGAGGAACCATGTGAATTTGAAATAAGGAGACTCGCGTGTGCATCGTGGAATAGGTGAAAAACTTCTAAAAAAGAATAACGCCTATCTTACGGCTTAATATAGTTGTCAAATCATAAGCTTCGCGCATCGACGTATAATAAATCATAACTGTCGAGAATTCGATTCGTTTTGAATATATTCTTTATTAATATCTGGTCGATGGTGATAAATTCGACGATAGATATAAAATTATATGTTAGAAGGTCTATCATTTGCCTCGGTCATTCAAGAAATACGATAAGTGTCAACGATTGCTTCTACAATCCATTGTTTTATAAATATTAGTATGATAATATTGGGGTTACAAATAAAAATTAAAATTATGCAAATGTATACGATATTGCATCATGATAGATGTAGAATGAGACGCTCGATGAGACGGAGAAAAAAGCGATATCTATCGGGGGTCGTTATTAGATTATTTTAGAAGATAAATGATTCATTTTAGAATATATATGAAGTCTCCATTACAGGCACGATCATTGAGAAAAATTATTGCACCTTTTAGGTACAAGTTTAAAATAAATCCATATGATCAACAATGAATGCAGTCTTTATACTATAATATATTATACCGTAATATATTAAACTATAATATTTATACTATAATATTATTATATTAGTATAATATATTATAGTATACAGACTGTGAAACCGATAAAAATATTTATTAATTTAATTCAGAACAGTCGACATATAAGTAGAATTTTTAATTTTGAGCAATAATGAACGAAGACAGGAGGTGGAATAAACCGAGGACCGAATGAGGACCAAAGTTATCGTGCATATATCAGCGCGGTTTTAATCTAGGTGTGTGCGTAGCTGTGCGTGCGTCCGTGCGTGCGTCCGTGTGTGTGTGTGTGTGTGTGTGTGTGTGTGTGCGCGCGCAAGCGAGGAACGACCCCGTGGCGCGGCGCGAATCTCTTCATAATATATAATTGGATACTATAAATATAGAGACGCCCTCCTCCACCCAATGTGACTCCTCTTTATCTCTCTCTCTCTCTCTCTCTCTCCCACCCTGCCGGATATTTCTTTTCGCCAAAATTTTCTGCTATATACATAACAGAATATATAGATACATACATAAACGGACGCGCGCGCGCGCGTAACAGCGACCCGGCCGATCGTTCCTCTTCCAAACTACGCGTCTCTCTGCCCCCCTCTCTGCCCTCCCCCCCCCACCTTCCGATGACGATGACGATGGTGGTTTTCGCTCGGCGCGCGACGACAACCATTTCCTGCCTTTTCATCCGACGCCGACGCGCCAAAACGCGCGCGCGCAAACGCCACGATCACACGACGCGACGCGGAGGCTGGGGTAGAGGCACCGCAAGGCGAAAGGGCCAATCCCGAGAAATTCGAGAGATTAATAGATACATAGATAAATAGATGGCGAAAAGGAGAGATAGATGGAGAGAGATAGAGATAGAGAGAGAGAGGGGGGGGGCAAAATTTAACCGATGTGTGTTTTCGCTCTTTACTCGACATGCTGCCTCATATATATATATACCCTCGCACTTATCTCACGAGAAAAATCATTACAGGAGTGAATAGAATTCTGTTCGTTCAATAGAATACTTCCTTTTGTTTTTGTTTCGCGCACTAAAAAATTCATCATTCACTTCTACACCCGTATAGATTTGTTGTCATACTATTGCACAATACTCAACCGTTACGCAGAAAGGTTAAAGGTTCATTGACACGACGCACGACTTTCAAAGGAAAAATAAAAAAATGAAATGAGAATCATAGCGCGCAGACACATGTGTGTTAGTTTTGGCAACCACATATGCGCAGACGTACGTGGCAAACGCGAAAGATCCGGAGCAAAGGATACGCAGATCAAAGAAACTAATTGGATAAATGGTTTACATTTCTTACGCAAGAGTTTTTGGATATTATACTTATGTTATTCGACCTAAATGTTTCATTTATAATTATGTGAAAATATGCCTATAAAAAAACCGCGACCCTCTCGCTGACAGTGCTCCAATTATATATAGGACACAGACAGCTGTAAAAATTAGGCGAAATCAGATCGATACGCGATCTCAATGAGCAGTACTACGGTTTTGGCGGGGAGCGCCCGTGCGATCGCATTTTATACAAATCGATTCTCGATTTTTCTTCTAGTTTACCAAGCAACGAACATTTATACATATATATATATATACATGCATACATACATACACATTATATATTATCACCCGAGAAACGAGCGAGTAATCAAAAATATATAAAATAAACAAAAAAGTTACGATGCAATGCACATAAAAAACCGTTTGAGCAGAAATTGTTTAGCAATAGCATTTTAATATAAAACTAAGAAGTAAAAAAATGAGTTTTTTTTTTCATCAGTTACTCATTCGTCAACACGTAGCACAAGTGCTCTGAAAAATAATTATCAGATGAACTGTTCATGAAAAACCGTGCTTGGAAACATAAAAAGGAAACCCCCCACAATCGCGTGGACGGGAATTCGACGCGTGGGACACAGTATCATCACGCACACCCACACGCACACGGCACACACACACCCACACCCACACCCACATCAAATTTCTCTTCTGAATTTCACCTCTGCGTACGCACTATGGTCGTTAAATTGCTAATAAAAAAAAAAAAGAAGAAAAATCGCTATACTGTACGACTGCCTGTTCTCCGATGGCGAGGGGAGGGGGGCATGTCGAGCGCACCCCCTCGGCGGCTCAACGAATATCCTCCCGCGGGGCGATCAATTATTATTCTTATTCGTTCCCGCGATCGAAAGCCGAAATCCCCCTGCGGTTATCATCCTATCTCTCTGAACCTCCCACTCTCATCTCCCCTCCACGGGTCTTCGCCACCGTCATGCTGCAATTGGATGCCAGGTCGGATCGGGCACTCGTCAAAGCGCCGCCCGTGTTTCGCATTAAATCTAATATATATATAAAGGTAAAAATAGCCCTGACAAATATATACATTTATATACATATACATATACATATATATAGGAGACGAAGTGGACACACGCCCATGCACACACACGTACGCACACAATCTCATGGATCGGTGAATTCGATTGATCTATGGAGTCCAATAAAATTTTTATTAATTTATGGTTGTGTGTCGGATCTTTGTGGGTAATCCTAATGAAGAAGAATGAAGACCGATTGATATTATATATATATATATATATATATATATATATATATATATATATACGCATCGGTTACAGCCTCTGAACCAGCGTATAGAATTGTGTTGCGACGGCTGAGAGTATGATGAAATTCCTTTAATTATCGTCCAGCGAAATGTATATTTGATTCTTTCGTTTTCGTTATATTCCCTCAACCAAATGCGACTTCTTCGTTTGGATCTTTATATTAAATTCGCAGAACACGTATACAGATGTAGAAAAATATAGTTTTATATGTATATATATATATATATATATATATATATATATATATATATCATATTTATTAAACAGAACATCTATTTTTTTTCTTTTATTTTTCACGGTAAAGACAGTTTGAGCAAAGGAGGGAGAAAATAAATTTTTTTTACGACCGCACAAATATCTTTCTGGAAACGAAGACGTTATTTGCGGCAAACGAGCCGACGAGATGCTTTCTTCGCAAAAAATGCACTTGCTGAAAGTTACGCCAAAATAGTACATAAATAAGTTTCGATTTTATAGGCCATACGACGTAAAACTACGACTGACCGTACAATTAATTAAATTAATAATTATGTGTATGTATACACGCATGCGCACACACATTGTTCTACTCTGTTCAACAAAAAGAATTTATCCATTCTTGAAAAGATTTAGATACAAATAAGTACTTCTTTATATGTGAAAAATTTCATGCAGTAAGTTAATAATAAATATACTAAAAATCTCAGGCATAAATAATAATCTGAGATTTAAAGTTATAGAATTGTATGAAAACTATAAATTTGGAATAGACAATGTGGAACCATAATATGGCATAAATTATTTTAGCACATTCTGGACTCTCGTACATAAAACACTTGCACAATTAATAAAATTCTAACATCTCTTATCAATAATTAATTATCACAAATAAAATAAAATATTATAAATAAAAATCTCTTTTTTTCATCTTTTTATCAATCAATATCGGCGAATTTTCTTAATATATATATGAAGCAAAAGATGCGTTGAATAAATGTATTAACAGAGGCATTAACGGAAATCACACGGAGCTAAAACACACACAATCTCTATCTTTCTCCTCCTCCCTCCTTATTATACACCTGTGAAAGAGACGCACCGACTGATGCCCGCAGGAGGGATTCGATTTTACACGCAAACATGTAGGAATACATTCTTATGTACATGCGCGTACATAATTATATAACACACACTTTGCGATGGCACTTATTGATGCGGGCTCGCGCGCTTTTGTTTGTTTATCACTCCGACGCGCGATGCTTTTTCGCCGAAAATGCCCGGTGTGGCGAGCACTCAATTTCCGAAAAATTGCTTTAATGAGTATGTGCTCTGCTGCGTCTGTTTGCGCGCGCGCGCGCGTATGTGTAAGAGTGGTCGTTATATTTGTTGTGTATTGCGAATTGTGTAAATTTTTCAGGCATTCTTCTTGAGGAACGATACCAAGATATACCTAAGAGATGTATAAGTTTATATTCTAATACAGGTTATGGCACGCGTGGAACTGGATAAAAGTGCTGAAAAATAAATAATACACATTACATCATACGTTCGAAGACAAGCTTCCGTATTACATTCCTGTTTTTCGCAATATGCGAAAATCTCTGTCCGACTGTACATACGTGAACAAATCTACGCTAAATTAGCAAACTAATGGATCAAATAGATTACATGACAAAAAGGAGAATTTTTGCTTAGCATAATAGAGTTGAGAATTTTTGACTTATAATATTCAAAACTGATCGCAGCGTGAACGTATAACGGTGTACTTCATATATAGATATATATTATAAGATTAATGAACGGATCCCCGCGAAACTCCCACGTGGAGTGTGGAACATCGATGTTCGTTGGCATGCGTGCGCGGTCCACGGAGCGATGTCGAAAAAGGTCAACGCGGGGACAATTAAACATCCACACACACACACACACACACACATATATATATATATATATATATATATATATACATATATATATGGTGTTCATCAAAAGAATCGTCTTTTCGCGCCTCATCGTGGCTGCAAAATATATACTTAGATGCTTTATATATTTCTGATACGGGTGCGATCGAAAATCGGACGTCTGCACATGTGCACAAACATCTTCCCTCATAATCACACGTATTCACATTATACATGTACACACATGTGCGCAGGTTAGGTATCAGCTGTTGACAGGTGGTGGAGAGAGAGAGAGAGAGAGAGAGAGAGAGAGAGAGAGAACACATACATATGTATATATATATATATATATATATATATATATATACATACATATATATGTATGTATAGATAATATACACTTACTTTTCTATGTCTTCCTCCTCCTTTCTTCTCTTCTTGGCCGATCGCCGTATATGCACCGCCGGGAACCTGCAGGAAAGCGTTTCTCTCTCCCACGATGCGTGAGTGCGTGCGCGGTTCTGATCGCGCACGGCTTTTTAGCGGAGCGAACGAGTTTTCCTGGCTTATTTAATAAAATATATATTAGCGTGTGTGGTGGGCACGCGTCGATGCTGAAGCCGATGCCGACGACGACGACGACGACCTTGAGTGCACTTGTTCCCTTTCGTCACGGGTCACGGTTCACTGACTTTCGGGGGCGGGGCGGGCCTCCTCGCGCGCCCTTCCTCAAACACTCGAAGCAATCGGAAGATTCACGCACTTTCCCCCCACAGGTACGTAGATGCGTATACGTATTATCTAGATTTACGTATATTCTATATAAATTTATTTATATATAATATATACGTAAAAAGTACTCGTTGTACACTATGCACAGATTCACACTCACAAACACATGTATTATTACACACACTGATAGGCACTTGTCGCGTGTATATTATATATATATATATATATATATATATATATATATATATACAACGCCCGCGTTCTCCGTTACACCGGCACCGCCAAGGGTGGGGGTTGCGTTGATAGCTCGCGCCAAAAATTTAAAGCCCTCGCGGTGCGTATAGTATATACTGTTGTCTCCTATATTTGTATGATATACAGGCACACGCACACAAACACACACATATATATGGCAGCAGGTGCCCGCGTGCGCGCGTGGGTACTGTATTATGTATGTATATATATATATGCTACTTCGAATATCCGCAGATGCGTCGGCTGCAAGGCAGCGCGCGTACGCGGCGCGCACGAATACGGAATACAGTGGCGCGCGGGGCTCCTGCGATGCTCCGCTCGGCAGCGTGGTGCTGCTTATTGCCGATTGACGATGCCGACGCGAGCGCGAGACGAAGATGATGCGCGCTCCGCGATTCGTTAACGGTGCGTGCTGCTGCTGCTGCTGCTGCTACTCCTGCTGGTGGTGGCGGTGGCGGTGGTGGTGGTGGTGGTGGTGGCGGTGGTGATGCTGCTGCTAATGCGTGCGCGCGCGGCCACCGCGGTGCTGCGGGAGAGCGCTCTGGCTTTTATAATATATATATATATACATATATATGTAACGTGAGGCGCACGCACACCGTGCGAAGGCCCATATACACATTCTTAGATAGATGCATATATATATATATATATATATATATGTGTGTGTGTGTATAGGTAAGACACTGTGTACGCACTCTGCTTCGGCTACTGCTGCTGCTACTGCTGCTGCTACTGCTGCTGGCGCGCGGTGGGGGTAACGGCGAAAAAGCGCGCCAAATTCGATTTGAAATTACTCGCGTGCTCGTATTGTATACGCAGGTAATGATGCGTAAAGCAAAGCTGGCGCGTCTCCTTACCTGTACGCAATGTATTATTGAAATAATTAGGGGCCTTCGACGTCCCGTGCTAATGTGCGGGTAAATAGAAACGACTTTGTAGATATGTGCGTGTATATATATATATATATATATATATATATATATATATATATATATATATATTTATTTATAATATATATATCTATACACGCGCTCGGGTATACATATACTGTAACAGAAAGAAAACGAGAGATGCCTCTCTCGCGAAGGTTCGGACCAACATTAACCAACACCGTACTGTGCAGTCGCCTTATAATATGGCCGGGGCGCTAACCAATAGCCGCCTGCGGCCTGCCTTCTCCGTTGTCTCTTTCTCTCTCTCGGCCCCTTCCCTCCTCCAATAACTCCCTCCGCACGCGCGCCGCCACTGACTCCGCGCCTTCCTCTCTCTCTCTCTCTCTCTCTCGCTATATATATATATATATATATATATATATATATATATATACACGCAGTGCCGTCTTTTAGCATAGGCAGGCCACAGCATAGGAATCGGCGCACTTTGATAGAGCACCTAATCCGAGAAATGGCCCGGCTTAGGTAGGTCCCAAATGAATTTTTGTTTTTTTTTTTTTTACTATTAAATAAATAAAATGGAACTTTGGTGCCAATCTAAATCAAATAAAAAATAATAATTCGGTGCATCATTAAGAGTTTAACCCAACTGTCCTTAAGAGCTTAGGTGCATTTACTATTATTTTTTGAAAGAATATTAATTCAAAACTGTTTTGCAATTTTATAAAATCAGAATGAATTGGATAATACCTAAATTAGAATTTAGGTTGATGCATGATAGCCTCTTTCTCAAAAAGAATTGTACTAACCTTACCGATGTAATATTTTTTTTTTTTTTTTTAACAACCCAATCTTCAGGTCTTTTTCATGCCTAAGAATAGATATTTTTATTTCTGCGAGATTCTTAATAATAATTTTTTTTTCTATTTGTTCTATTTGTAGAATTGCGTTATCTATATCGGGGAGCCCCTCTAGTTTTGGATTATAATGGTTGTAATTATCCTGTCTCCCCAAAAGAAGCTCTAATACATTGTTTATTGCCATCATTTGCGAATTCCACAAAGCATACGTGTACACTAATTGAACTAATAAAAATAACTTAGAAGTTGCTTTCGTGTCCTGCACGGCCAATTACATTTACCAAATGATCAGCAACAAAAATGAAATTAGCACGTAGAACTTAAGGGTTTGGGTACAGGAAGAAGACGAAGAAAATGCTCGCTTGAACATTTATTATAACAATGGTATTTATTATTTATAAACAATCCTTTTCGCAATTTCAAAAATCATCAATCCAATGAAGTTACGTAAAAGTATTTAATCTGAAATAGCAAAAAGTAACAGAGATATAATGAATCTCACAGAAAATCGAAAAGTTTATTTACGGTGAGATTTTGCATAATCTGAATTTTTTGCGAAAGTGAATAGTGCATGTCAGAAGTAAACGTTCTGCGATTTTTTGTTCAATTAAAAAGTTCATTTCCTGATTTTAAAATCATTAAAATTATGTATTTGTCACCAATTAGTAGCGAAAATATGATATACAGCTATAGTTCGAGGCATTCTTGAGAAATGGCGTATATCGTTGCTCTCTCTTCTACAATTTTGCCATAGTTTGTGTAAAAACTTTTGAGCTATTTTTAGACGGAAATATCGTTAAAACTGTAAAAAAGTATCGATATATGTAATTTTTAAACGATCATAAAGAAACCAGTGTACTAGTATATAAAAATTACACACGGCTTCTGTAAAACCTAATGAACCGATTGTGGGGCGTACATATTAAAATAGCAGATCCAAATTAATTTCAATAAGATGCACATAGATAAACTGAAATAAATAACTGCCTCAGTTTCAAATTATTTTACGACTACCCTTTGACACGTATGCTATTTCACTGAAATTTTTTGTACTTTATATTTTCTCTTTAAAAACTTTTCGTAAGAAAAACGCAGTTTTTGGAATAAAACACAGTTAAGTTTGGATACATGAGATCTATAGAAGAAATGTACATAGTTGTTAGTAATTTCTATGATTCATTATAAAAAAAAAAATGCTGTATCTTATCAGCCTGGGGACCCTGAGCTTGTAAAGACGGCCCTGCGTATACGTTCGCTCCTCTATATATATATATATAATATATTCCGGCTGTGGTGCATATATGTACGTATATTATACCGTATTATATCTATATCTTATATACTTATACATACTTATATACATACATACAGCTCCGTGCGAATACACACACACACACACACAAAATCAAATCATCAAGGCACGGGCCCATATGATTTCAGCATGCGTGTGCGTGTATGCGTGTGCCTGTTTGCATATGTGGGTGCATGTGCATACGTGGGCGGGTGGGAGCATTTATTACAAATGCGCATATAGATATAGGCGATCCTCCCCTCTCCCCACCACCGCAACTCCAATCGAGAGGACCCCCCGCGTCTTATTCTATACATCGCGGGATCGGCGAGCGATCGAGCGGCGACGGCGATCGTTTCTTCTCCTCGTTTTAAGCCGCAGTCCCCTCTTCTCTCCCCTCCCTCTCACTCTCCTTTTCCCTTCCGTCCCGCACTCGTCCTCTTCGTGTTCCCCCTCCTCCTATGCTTCTCCTTCTACTTCTTCAACTTCTTCTTTTACATCTTCTCCTTCTACTACTACTTCTTCTTCTTCTTCTTCTTCTTCTTCTTCTTCTTCTTCCTCCTTTTCCCCTTTATAATATTGGTAGCTTTTCTGCCGCGCACCGCGAGCCTGCAGCCGGTCTCTTTGACGGTCTCGTTAATTTTCTCCCTTTTTTGCCGCTTTCTCGCTCGGTTGCCTCCCTTTTTTCCCCTATATACTCCTTCCCTTTCTACTGAGCACGCGTGGGCCGAGGACCCCCTTTTTTTTTTTAAACTTATCGTTGATAGAAGTCAGCGCACGCGCGCATGTGTGTCTGTGTGTGTGAGGATAGATAGAGATAGCGATGTATATCAGGCTCAACTGCTCTTGTGTACACCCGTATATACCTAAGAGCTCTTTCTTCCGTAGTGCAGTGATTTTTTTACGAATTTTTTTGGCTTCTGTATATAAGTATACATTTAAATTATATATATTAAATATATAATAATATAAAAAAAATATCTTATAATTTTTACCTTCTCTGAAAATTTGTCACTCGTTCTTTTAAAGTATATACTTATGTGCTTCGAAAAATTTTAATTTAGCATTTTTTACCTCGGCGCCCCTCCAAGCGACCATTCGATTAAAACAATAAATTTTAAAACAATAAATTGGTTTATCAACAATTGCATAGACCGGAAAATGTATCAATAAATCTCGGTCTCACTTTGAATCAATCCGTATTTTACCATGATATATTAAAATGTTTAGTTTACATATATTTTTCTTGTACAAAAAGATATAATGGCAGGTGAGCTATCTGAATTTAATTTATTCGCAAGATTCGCCGTTGTTTTAACAAGGGGATAGGTCATACTGTTATATAGATATATAGATATATCATATTTTGAAAATTTCGTTCCATTTGGCGTATTAAAAAAGAAATCCACCTTGCTGCGATTAAAAAAAAAAGAAAAAAGAAAGATATTTTTGCCACAATCGTACATATACGATAAATGTCGCAATGATCGCTAAGACAATATCCAGAAACATCAAGTGATAACTCAACCGGAATCAAAGACAATCGGATTTATATATCTGCCGTACATTAGCACCTAATTATACGTCTCCGTCCTTTCTTTAATTTTTCGCGTCGTATTCGGTCTCACGCCCGCGTCGTGGGCCCGCGCAAAAATAAACGACAGGTCGCGAAGATTCTAATAAATTATCGAACCGCGCGGCGCTCGCGATGGCCGCTTTTTATTTTATGGTTTTTTGCTCATTGTGTAACTTTCCTCGCTCCGCCCCTACACCACCTCTCCCAATTAATTAGTAACTTTATCTGTCTGTCCATCTATCTATCTATCTATCTATCTATATATCTACCAATTAAGAAGGCAAAAAAAGTGTCGAGGATATATAGAATAAAAAAGCCATACGCGATACACGCGCGTGTATATAATGTATGACCGTGTCCGTGTGTGTGTATGTACGTGTCCGTGTCCGTATGTGTGTGTGTTCGTGTGTCCGTGTCCGTGCCCGTGCGCGTGTGTGCCCCCGTATATGTGTGTGTGTGTGTGTGTGTTATTGCATCGGCGCGCAAATGCATCCGAGCTCTTTGGGGATCCTTAGCTATCCATCATTCGCTCGCTAAATTACTCACTAGCGCATGTACATCGAAAGCTTTCCGATATTCCGTATCGATGTACTGACTTTTTTCTTCTTTGACGCCATGGTGAGCGAGACAGCGTGAGAGAGAGAGAGAGAGAGAGAGAGAGAGAGAGAGAGAGAGAGAGAGAGAGATAAGAGGCGGGTGGGGGGAGGGAGTTAAAACTTGACACCTACAATCGTGTCGATTTTTCCACGTCTTCATTTTTTCTCTTTATTAGCATCCAGACTCTTCCTGTTTTCATTAAATTTTTTTCACATACTATATATATATATATATATATATATATATATATATATATATATATATATAATTAGAAATTTTCCACTATATATTTAAAAAAACTAATTATATGGAATAATTGGCATTATTGCTTCAGAAATTCAATGCTTTGAGCATTGACGTACGCAATTAAGCTCAAAATCGGAGCCGTGTCAATTATGTACATGTGTGTTTGTGTGTGAAATCTGTAGGAATTTTTCCGTCGACGACGCTGTAAAATCGATAAAGCGATAAGCCTCGGGAAATTCTTAATAGCCATGTCCGGAAACGGAAGAGCAGCTTTTCGTATATGTCGAAACGGCATTAATAATGATCGATGTGTTATTCATCGCAAGACTACATTGTATACTTTCAATTCAAATAGTGAATATCCATCAATTTAATTAAGGCTTATGTTGAGATGTTTTAGAAGTTCAAATTCTTCGCGTATACACAGAGCGCGAAGTTCTGGATTATTTGTTAGGATCCTGGCGAGGGTATACGAACTGCTTCCTCTGTAAGGAAAAATAAAGGATATTGATGTAAACACAGGGTTGAAATTCCTGTCTTTTCCTTAGTTTTGCTAACTTAAAATTTAAAAGCGTGGACCTCTGGATATTTCGTACGTTGATGAATCATGATTAGAAGTCTCTAAGTCCTTTCCTGGACTGAGAAAAGTTAAGTAAATCTAACAAATCTCAACGGATTAATGAAATATTCTGAAAATGAAATAATTACAGGTAATTTATTACCTGGATTTAGCGAGTTATTACGTATTTATTAGGTCTTAGCAATGCAACTAATTAGAATCTAGCTAATACCGGGTATGTCGAGGATATTTTCACACGAGTATAAGATCACTGCACCTTAAGTTTGATTATCCTAGAAGATATGAAAAGTTGACTTATCATTCATATGTAAAAAACACTTATAATAAAATTAAGACTAAGAGTAAAAATAACTTATTCAACGACTAGGTATGAGTAAAAAGAATATAATGCTTATAAATGTTATAGAGTATTTTATGTATACTGAAAAGACTGTTGGCATAGTACTTTTAAAGAATAAAAGATATTTGTTGACCAAGAAGACAACTTCAATAATAATAAATATCCATCCGTAATTAATCGTGTAAATATAGTTAATTCGGACAACTGCTTTGTAATAATAGTCAAAAATGGTTACTTTAAGAGAATATTGGAAAAGTGCAGTTCGCCATCTGTTGACCAATGAGATAACTGACCGTGAGTGCTGATATTAATGGCATACCGAAAACGCGACAATTGTACTTTAACCTTGACAGTACGGGGTTTTGAGATATTTTCAATATGTATTATTTGAATGAAAAAGTGATCATAGGTCCCCAATTTTAACTCAAACTGAGACTAAATGTTTGCGAGTGGGAGAATGACACATATGTACGTCATGCCGGTCCGAGACGGTAATGCCCATGTTAAATTTTTCATAATTGAAAAAAACTATTCTATGCGCATGGCGAAGTATATATATACAGGTTTTTTGGGTCGCTGATTACGATTCTGAAGACAAAATTGAAAAATTCGAACTTTTTGATGAACAAAATATGATAAATCCTTATTTAATTTATTTTAAATATTGTTAATGTAACTACGTATTTACGTATAATAATCATAATTAATTATTTATAATTATTATTATTATTTATCGATAAGTATTATTAACACCTATCCATCATTCTTAATCATTATTCGGTAAAAAATAGGTGTTTTACAATGGTTTATTTTTTGACGCATATACGCGTCATACCGGTACTCTAAGGGTTAAGAACAATTTATAGAGCGTTTTTTAAACTTGGAAAATTACTTCGACATATAACTATATATTCATTTATTACTATCTTCGATTAAATTAGCTTGATCAATAAGTTAAATTTTCGATTTACTGAATTCTACAGAAAAAAATTCTTCGGGATGAATTAATAAAACAAGAAAAATAATAGAAATGTCGATCCTCCAGCAATGAGATCTTTCATATATAATACAAAAGAAACGTTATCATTGCGAGGTATCGCTAGCCTCATTAAGTTTACAAAAAGAAAAAAGATATATATAATTTTAGAAAGTTCTTTCAATTTTTTTTTCGTTCGATTGACCATCTCGTAACTCGATTTTGTCGTAGGTAAAAGCCAATTAGAAAAGCCAAGCAAAGAAGGTCGCTCGAACCCTTTCTGAATGCCTTTCCGATTATATGAAGCGTTATATTTTATATACAGTCACATCACGAACAAAATTGCACCTATAAAGTCGCGTCTACTACGGAGTTATGTGCACACGATCGATATAATCTTTTTATCAAAACGGAAGATAAATAATAAAACTAAATAATCTAATTTTCATTGCAGGAGTTGGGATATACATACATACAGTACATATATATACATATATAGATAAAAGTTTTGGCAACTGTCTAAAAATCAATGAATTCAATAATAAAAACGGGAACTGATTACAATGGTGTATATATAGAAATTTCGTAATACATTATGTATTTAAATTTAATGCTGACAAAGAAGCAATGAAATTGAATGTGTACATTTGCAAGCTGATTTTCATTTTAACAGTGCGACTGATCCAAGCCGCCCCCGGTCCAATTCTAAAGAACTATTAGGGAAATGTAAATGAATGCTTCCCCAAATCGATGTAATAGAGAATGGTTTCGTGAAAATTTTTCAACAAGTACAGGACTTTTATTACTTATCGTGAAAATTGGAATTCGTTTAGAGAAAGATAGCCAATATAACTTTTTCTATATTATTATAATAAATTCACGAGCGTTCAAATGTAAATTAATAAAAAAATAATCTACAGTAATGTACAACGAAGATGAAATATATATATATATATATATATATATATATATATATATATGTGTGAAATCAATTGTAAGAAGTAATAAATTAATTTTTTTCCGAAATTGATGCCTCGAACGTTCATCTACCAGACTTGTTTCCCACATATTAAAAAATATAAGAAAACAAAAAAGGAAGAAAAGAACTCAAAGTGCCTTCTGAATCGTCAAATTAAATAGTCGATTTATCTTTTCTCGATAAAACTGACGCGCACCTTTCAGAATACTCGTATATTTTCGGTTTCCGAAAAATCGAGAATTATATTGTAACATAAGACCGAGAATCTCAAGTAAAAGGAAGAAAAAGGCAACGATTGACGTCACGAAGCTTTCTTTTTTTCCTCAAAAATTTATATTGAATTATACGAGAATAGAAGTGTTTCTTTCATTTTTTTTCATGGCAATGTGAATGACTAGAAATTTGCATTCACACATATATACATATATATGTATACACATATGTACATATATTCATACATATATATATTTATTTCTTTATTAATTCATTTGCTTATGAGCTTATACGTGTTTAAGCCCTTTTACAAAGTATTCTGTAGAAAAGTAAGTAACAGAGCATTTTTATGCGATAAATACGATTCATATAGAACGACTTACATAACTAAGAGTTGATAGGAAAAGTAGATAAATAATGAGAAATAGATTTTATCATAAGTTAAAGGGTTTGTTATAAATATTTTCGTGTATTACATACGATCTGTTGGGCGTAGATTAAACGGTTTTTTTTATACATTATCCGCTATAATACATTTAACTTTTGCATCAAAAGTACCTATTGGATTCAAGACCTGGAATTTCTGGCGATAATTAGTATCGTTCAAAACTCTTCTTAATCTATGATTTTGTAACAGACACTATTAGAAGTTTTAGCTAGAATATTCAATTTAGACGGGGTTCTTTTAGTATGGATTACAAATTTATTTTGGCAACTGTTTAAGATATTAGAGGTTAAAAGTTAAATCAGAATATTCTGCGTGCTTTGAAGATCAAGGGAATATAAAAATGCGCGATATGTTGAGAACAAATATTATGGCTATATTAAAAAAGCACAAGGCACCCTTCCTTCCTTCATAGCTAACAATTAACGTCTCTGTGATTAACGTATACGATTGGGGGGGGGGGTTTATTTTTGACTTTTGCATATAAAATAGATTCATTAGCAAAGGTATTGGGCTATCCGTTGTCGAAATTATTATTTATTAAAGGCAAATGCAGCATATCGTGCGTAAGATTTTAGTGCCGTCTAAGAATAACGAAAAAAATCTATACGTATCGAAGAAAGATCTGATAATATGGCAATGAGTCTAGGATAGATCGTTGTACAATAACGAAATCTAATAGGAACGCGGTGAGTCATTGAAGGGGACTCTTGCGCTGAAACACGGTGCTTATGGTATAATGGATATTGTGTTATTTGTCTAAATAGTAAAAAAATAGTAAATAACGCCTGGGTGTATATTTACGAATAAATCTGTAAAAATTAAAATCATGTAATATTTACGCGTTTATTTATAATTTATGATCATTGTACTGGCATATTTTTTATTGATTACTCCCAGCACTCGATAATGTTTCCAACGTAATTCAGCATTTCTTTGTTTATCGGATGTATCTTAATGAAAAAATAGAGAAACTCGAATCATTTCACCTTCAACCATTGATAAGAATATAAAAATATAATTTATATTAACAAATTTTATTCTATATATTGCAATCAGAATTTTTCGAAATAGTCGTAAGAATCATTTCAAAAGGGGCGGGGGGAGCATCGGACAAGATGCCGATCTGATATCTTGATTTATTGAAGTATAGAAGATTTAAACTGTGACGTTAATGAATAATGAAATTAGCAGAAAATAAAGGATCGGCCTTTTTCGAATTGGTAATAATTGCCAAAAGTACAAATTCTTGTAAGCCAGTCGATTATACGAGGTCAGACAATTAAGTAATGCGACAAAATTCAAAACTTGAGTAGATTTAAAAATTAAGGTACATCGCTGCGATCCCCTTCAAAGTAGTCCCCTCCTGCATCTATACACTTATTCCAGCGAGTCTTCGCGATCTCTGGACGCACTCTGAGCACCCTTTTTCGTATTTTTTCGAGCACATTGCGGTAAAATACTCGATTTACGGTTTGTCCAAGTGGTACGAACTCTTTGTTAATCGCCCCTTTGCTGTCTAAGAAGCAAATGAACATGATTTTCACTTGCTCATTCTCGCCTTCTTTGGCCTTGGCGCTCCAGGGGACTGTTGACTTTGTCGTTTGGTTTCGGGGTCATATTGAAAGAACCAACTTTCGTCACCAGTAATAACTCGATCGAGAAGAGTAGGATCGCTTTCAACCTGCTCGAGAAAATCATGAGCGATGTTCGTTCGGTGGGCTTTTTGCTCATCCGAAAGGTTCTTCGGTAACATCTTCGGTTAAAATCTTTCTAACTGTTTCCCGGTTAATATTCCGCTCGTCAGCCAATATTCGAATGGTTAGTCACCGGTCTTGAATTGGCCTTCCTCTCCGCGCCTCCTCCTTGACGCTCTCACGGCCTTTTTTAAAATCTGTATTCCACCGAAGCATCTGATTACGACTCAGGGCATCACTACCATACGCCTTAAGCACTTTTTCGTAAGTCCCTGTCGCGGTTTCGCCGAGTTTCGCACAAAATTTTATCGCGCACCGTTGCTCTAAATTTCTCTCTCTGTTCTATTTTCGTGACATGCGCTATTCGCGCCTTGTTGCAAAACACTAAACAGCTGGTGAATAAATGACCGTACAAGGGTCGTCAAGGTCTCAATCGAGAGAGTAGGAATCTACTATTATGGTGGCGGAGTTACTTAATTGTTTGACCTCATATATGTATACGTATATATATTTTGTTATGGTATATGTATTTATTATAAGTTATATATATATATATATATATATATATATATATATATATGTCTATACATCTATATCCATAGTATTTATATCCATAATCGACGACTTTTCATTCATAATTTCAACATATCATTTGGCAACTGTATGTGCATATATTTATAAAACTGAGAGAAGAAAGTAAAACGACGGGGTTACTGGCATTTGTCCAACCGAAGTTAAATTTTAGACGTGTATTCTGGAAGGAATTTCCGTATAATTGGTAACCGAGTCTGGAATTATTTTTAAAAATCTCGAAAATTCAATCATTTATGTCGGTGCGACTGTATGTGATCTACATAGGAGCTCCGTCGATAGCTGTAACCTGGGTGGTTGATTAGAATGACGGTTAATACGACGCTCTTACATTAAATAAAACAATGTGGGGAGGTGCTGAAATTTCAAAATTTTAGCTGACTTTGGTCATGCAACTGTTTTTATCTTTATGAATATCGAGTATATATATATATATATTATTGATTTATGCTCTTTTTGTACACCTTTCTTTATTATTTAAAGTCGCAAGATGTTTTGGATGAATTGAAGTAACCCCCTTTTCCAAGCAATCTACATAATGATAATTGCAAGAAGAATTAAAGATAAAAAAGTAATATCGAAATACGATCGGTACTGTCCGTTAAAATATGATTGAACCGTGACATTGATAATTGCAAATAGAATTGAATATGAAAAATATAACGAAAAGGATTAGGCTGATAAGTAGATATACGGTAGATATAGTCAGGCTTAACAATGAGATATAGATATATACATACATACATATATATATATATATATATATATATATATATATATATATATATGACGTCCAAATTCAAGATATAAAATTCGATTAGATTTTGTTAAAGAAGATTGCAACCAACTCAGAGCACCAATGTAATGATAAAATATACTTATAAGTCTATATAAATTCGAATTGAACCGGTTATTCGTGAAATATTGCAATAGAATTTTGTCCTACTTGCATAAATAATTTCAGCCGACATGCTATCGGACGGCTCACTTTCTCCAATCATTATTTTCACATTAGCGGAATCGAAGGGGCGATTAGACACACGCGCCGGTGCTCACATAAAGTAGAGATCCATAATTTTTCTAAGCCATCAATGCATTCCTTCGATTTGACATTTTTTCCATTTTTATTTAGTTCTCGCGACTTTTTGCCGGACGTATTTCGCCTGCGAACGGTCACAGTCATTAAACACTAGATTTTATACAATCTGACATTGGATCGATCGGTTTGCTGATTTTTCTACGTCCCTACCAGTTAGCAAATCGTCTGGGGAAATTGTTAAATTCATTACTTGCAGAATTATGCATTTTTGATATACGACGGGTTCAAAAGTATTTTAAAATTTTTCCCTATAAGTTTGAACAAATGTTTTCTTATTTGTTGAAAACAATATTTTAGCACATTGACTAAAATATATAAATAAAATATATAAATAACATATAAATAAAAGTATTTATATGTTTCGCTCCGAAATAATTATCGATATAATAACTTGAAAATCAATAAGTCATTTATAAATTGAAAGAAATTATATTGTTTTTTTAAAGGTAATTGCCATTCATTCGATTTTGAAATAAATATATATTTTTTAGCGTATCGATAACTTTTTTTCTTCAGTATATAGATATAGCTCATTTGTACAGCCAATACTGTGATAATGAGTGAAACTCTCAAATTAAATTACGTATACATACGTAGGTAAACGCGAATAGTTTTGAGTGTTCCCTTAGAGTTCCCTGGGTTAGAGGACTCAATAAGGAGGTATAGACCTTATGGGATCACGAGCACCGAAAGTTAGTTCCGCTAATTTATAATACTATATATATAATATATATATATATAGTTATACCACCAGATTGAAACTAATCGCGCTTACCTATATATGTATATGTATATTACAAGAGAAGCGCATTATATGTGTCACTGTAAGCGACTGCGCGTATTTAGTATTTAACCGTTCATTTTGTGCCGCGTCTCGAGTATATATACATATTCATTTGGATATTAATGACACGGTAAACGAGTGAACGTGCATATAACAAGAGAGTGAGATAGATACAGAAAGAGAGAGAGAGAGAGAGAGAGAGAGAGAGAGAGAGAGAGAGAGAGAGAGAGAGAGAGAGAGAGAGAGAGAGAGAGAGAGCGGGAGAGAGTGAGAGCGACGTAAAATCTGCGACCCCGTTTCATTCGGAATCGTGCACGAGAGAGCCTCCGTAATTGAGCGCGAGATTTTTTAATGTAATTCTATATTCTCTATATGGGAGGATGTGTAAGCGTGCGTATATCGGTCGAATTATAAAAAAAAAAAGGTTTTTATACTCGAGTCAAATAATTCTCATCCAATCCCCTCTGTTTAAGGACTCGACAAAAAAAAAAAAAAAACAATTTATCACTTCTCTAAAACTTAGCCGAAAGTTATCAAAAGTTATAAAAAAAAAACCGTACATAAAACGAGAGAAATATCATTCTTTCGTTTTTGTATTCAGAGAATCTGTAGATTTATAAATTTTCAAAGGTTTTATTTTTATAAAGATCACAGTTTCGTAAATTTTGAAGTGTTGGACCGCACGCCGTATTATCGAACATTTTTTTGCCTCGTTTCTACCTAATGATAAATATTTCTATAAAGTCTTCATTGGCTTGAGATGCAAGATAGATTTTCTTTAATTTTTTTTTTCATAATACACCATGTTTATACAAAAAATTATAGTTTTTATATGAAAGCCTGTATTTTTATCATGGTCTTAAAAAAATTTATTCTCTTTCTTCGAAGATTCTCTTTTACTTTTCTTCTTCTACACACTTGATAAATTATGATAATTACCACTTCAGGTTGACGAAGACCAAATATTGACCAAAAATTGACTTTTTTGTGCGCCTGGCCACTTCAAAAATGTCGCACGAATTCTTGTCAATACTTTTGCGTGATTTTCAAAAAAAAAAAAATAATAAATTTTTTAAGTTTACCAAAAAAATGTGTTTGGTTTGGTAAAAAATTAAAAATTGTTTTTCACCTCATCTTATCTTTCTCATTACAAATGAACATTGGTATGAATATTAAGACTTTTTCATTCTTATCTAAAATACTAATTTCTCGATTCGCTTAATATCATTGAGCTTTAGCGACAAAAAGTGATTTGATTTGCAGAGCAGATCGGCTTTAAAGCGATGATGCGTACCGAACGTGCAGCGGGAATATTCCAATGCTGAGATATGATTGCGAGCGCGACCGTTTCAATTGAAGCCAGCCAGACTGATGTGAATTACAAATAGAAGTTCAATTGATATACACGGCTACTATTTTTCAAGTAAATAGTTTAAAAAAAAATTTGTCAAGTAAAATTATCAAGTATAAATGAAAATTTGATTTATACTCTTTTTTCGCGAGCTTTTCCTAAGTATTATTACGGCTCTGAAGTATATATATATATATATATATATATATATATATATATATATCGTCTCGTGCGCGTTTGCGTGTGTGTTTAATGCCTATCAATTCATCGTTCATGTATACACATGTTAGTATACACGAATTCAAGTTCGTATCACAATATATATATATATATATATATATATATATATATATATATATATATATATATAGATAGATAATATACAAGAGCGACAACGTAATTTTGTAGATTTTTCTTTTGTTTTATAAGGGGGTGTGATTCGGTATCTATTGTATATCGATCAATCGGTTTTCGTTCTGTGCGTGCGATGCGTCAGATTTTGCTCTATAATATAAAACATTGAAATATTTTGTGATCAATAGATTTGGGTAATTTTTTTTTATAAATAATAGTTCTGAAATGTTTTTTTTAAAGCTATAAATCAGAATAAACCTTGAGGATACTTTTGAACCAACGATTTTTAATACAGATATTTCAAGAGACAATTTTTTCGATGATATTTTAACAAAAATAACTTAACTTTTCCAAATACAAATATAGGAAACAAAAATAATTGAAAAATAATTAAAAAATCATTTTCTTATAACGGAACAAAAAGTAAATGAAAAAATTCTTTAATAAAAATATATTAAACGTAATGTATTGACTATCAACTGAAAATATGTTTTATTGGAAAATATAAATTTTCTATCAGATACAATGATTGACAATCTCATATCGATTGCCCTCAAAATTAATTTTCAATCGAACCGTGGGGCAAGAATAACTGATCATTTCATATCAAAAAGCAAAAAGTCACAACGCATTGCCACGTGATGTTCGAGATAATAAGCGAAACTTTAATCGAAATTATTTGAATATAATTATATAGGATTGATCTCGAACAATGATTTTCTAATTTTAATATAACGATTCCTGACAATAAAACTCTTTTATTGTCTTTCTTTTGATACTTCAATTTTTAATTAAAATCTTTTTTGCATTACTTAATAAAAAAAAAACCTGTTCTGACCTTCCCTATATTACTCGGCAAGAATCTTCAAAAAAAAAAAAAAACCAAGGAAAAATGGAAACTTTTTGAATTTTTCGAATACTTTTCAATAATTTTCAATAATTTGCGAAATGGGTAATGCAAGGTATTCACCGAGCGTGTTATAAATTTGTCTTTTATGAAAAAATTCCTTCACTTCGTATATATTATGGGAAAGAAAGGTCGAGACATTTGCTTGAGCCCAAAGCGTTGTCTAGCATTGAATCGTCTGCGTACGAGATGTAATAAGAGTATTATACATATATATTAAAAAATGCTCGTTGCGTTCAAGCGCAATTTGAAGAAGCCGCGCGTTTATCAACTCGAAAGGCGCGCCGACTTGATGACGGCAGTGGCAATTAATGCAACTGAAAAGTTATTGGATGCTTTTAATTTTGGCGATATTCTCGTGAATAATCGATTGTATAGCCTAAATGAAATGTAATGTGGGAATTAATAAAATGAAAGTTTTTACTCGGACTGCGCAATAAAATTAAGACTTCCTGTACGGAAAACGCGAGGCAACGGAAACTGATAATTTCATTGAGACTAAATGATAGCGGAAGCCATAGAACATTTTTCAATAAATGATCTATATATATATATATATATATATATATATATATATATATATATATATATTGTTGATGAATTACCAGGACACTTGGCATGAAGTCACAAATTGTTGCTAGATTAAACATGTATATTTAACAATAAAAATTTTATTGCTATACTTTGTAAATGATTGAAAAAAAGATTTTTGAAACGTATTTTTTACTTTCTTATTCATAATTATATAATTTTTTTTTCAATCAAAAATTAAAACGAATAAGGAATGATCGAATCAATCGATGATCATGACAATATGCAAATACCTTCGATATATTTTACTGTAACCCTTTCTGTATTGCGCTCGAATTTTGCAAATTTCTAGAAAATCATCTATAGTGGGACACGAACAAGTTATGTCAATAATTATAAACCAAATGCAGAAAATTAAAAGCTCAAATTAACAAATGCAGTTAAAAGTCATATATACGATAAAAAAGGTTACGAAAATGACGATTAAACAAACATATAAGAAATAATATTTCAAATCATCTTTATACATGTGGTCGAAATTCTAAGAAATCTTTAAAATTGTTTTGAATCTTTGCTCTACGCGTGAATAGCGATTGCGAATATCTTACCAATACAACGGTATTATTTATATAGTATACACATTATCTCACTCTCGGGTATTTCACCTGAGAGGAAAAACCAACGGATATAGACTCTAAATAGATATCCGCGTCATTTGTATACGATGGCCACACACGCGCGCGCGCGCACACACACATAGAATCGTAACAACGATATTCTCGACAGTTCCGAGAAGATCTGCTCCACCCATCAGGAGGAAGTTGCGCATATATATTCTCCAAAGTGCTAATGATGCGGGAAATGTACATATTACACACACGTGCACGCACGTACACATATATAATTCACGTATTTCCCCGCGAGCCAACTGTGTTGAAATCCCATGGATTTTTTTTTTCATTCATTGCGACAATGAATTTAGAGGTATGTCCGTTATTATTGTATGTATGTTTTGGGGGCACGTCGCGCGCGTCACCAGCCAAGATCCATCGGACGATATTTTTATTATCGAAATTCCATTTCCACTTCGATGAACGGACTCGTAGAAAAACAAAGATCTCGCTCGTAACGTTTATCGACACGCATCTCGATATATACATCGTAACTATTATATATATATATATATATATATATATATATATATATATATATATATATATATAATACTTTTATGGTTGGTTTTTCAAGGTTTTATTTAATACTCTACATTCAACACGAATATATCGCGATGCTTCGTACGCAATAATAATGAAATTTTAGTTAATTCCGCTCGTATATTTAACGAGCAATAAAATATTCGACCAGACAAATATATATATATATATATATATATATATATATATATATATATATATATAATATAATAGCAGTTCCGTGCAGTTTTCGCAGTTTACACGCGATTCGTTCTATTTACGCAAGAAGAAATAGTTTAATTATTAGATATTATAAGAATGAAACTGTGCGTCATCAGTAATCTTTTATATATATATATATATATATATATATATATATATATATATATATATATATATAAGATTATGCATGGAAAGCGGTACGTGAGTGCACGAGATGTAGGCATAACAGATATAGAATTCCTTATTGGAACCAAAATGGTGTTATTATTCAGCAGAATTTATAATTACCTCATCAAATAATTATATTCTTATTAATTGTTTGCAATATATGATAATGAATATATCTCAAAACTCAGCGAGTGGAAAAACTTTGACCAAGAGAGTTACGGATTTTTTAGTTGTGAGATGCCGAGAAATCTATTTCGCAAAAATTGATAATCGTTTTATTACTAACACTAAGAAGTGTGACTCATCTTGCTCGAATTTGATTAAATGGTTATGCGGCATTCAAATTATAGTGAGTTTTCTATACCTGTAGTATAAATTGAAAGACTTGGTGGTTAAAGAATGACCGTTAAAGTATATATAATATTTATATATATACACACTCTATTCTCTTTATCATAAATTTTTGAGAAGTATTATGAATCAGTTCAATAAACTAGAAAAGGCATGTGTTTCGAGACTCACTAAATTATAGAAAAGCATCCGATAATGGGTATAGCCGATTCTTAATACTTCGGGGCTTTTATATAATTTAATCGAATGGTGATTGTATCTTTATATTTATATAAGTATAAGTTGATTTGTCATATTGTGAATAGGCAATTTTAGCCATTACGACTTTTATTCGAAATATGTTTCCCCATGATTCGCTGGTTTGTTAATGAATTCGTTAGAAGCATGATATTATAAATGTTACAAACGTTGCAACTTGCACGAATTGTTTTGTCAGGTAAATCTAGTGAGTCATTCCTCATAAAATCCGTAAGCGTTATAGTATCGTTTTCAAACTTGCTCCAAAAGCCACGGATAATGGAGAAAATAAGTATATTTTTATAAGTGCGTAGACTTGATAACCCGCATATAGTTGATGCTTTTGCAGCGTACGTTAATGTAGGCGCATATTTTTGCTACGTGAATACATCATATCTGATCGGCGAAAAGAGCTCGATAGTGGGAATAATCGATCTTGGAAATAAAACGCGAAAGAATTTTATTGTCTAATTCTTACGGACTTTTATTATTATATGTAGCCTCGAGGCTTTTTCTCCACCGACTGTCCCATCCCAGTGAATCCGTCTCTACGAAGAGCACACAATGATTGCTGGAGAGACTCATTTATTTTACCTATTCATCAAAGGCTAAGCGTCCGGTGTACACCCTTATCTTAATTAAGTGTTGTATTATTCAGAGCTTTTAGACTCACCTCGCCAAGTCCTACCGCCATAGACTGGAAAGAGGGTAGTTTGGAATGAAAATCACAAGTGGCATAAATTTGCTATTGAACACTATTTATTTGATTTATTTATTGAGAGACTACCAACAGATAACCTAAGATAGCCAAAAAGAATCAAATGTAACCTGAAAGATATACCAAGATAATCCTAAGATAAATCTCCCACAATGAACCAATAGGTAATAGAAATAACTCCAAAGATTTCCCAAGATAACGCAAAGATAATTAAGATCGTAAGAGATATCCAACAGAAATTCTCCAACCATTGCCTATCAGGATTTGTATCATAAGTATCTGTGCTAAGCAAGTGTATTATAATAATTAAGGGCATTCTACTGGAACCTGAGTTTTGTCTCTCATTCCACACTCGAAATCGCCCTTGTTATCCAACGCTAGCCTTATAACTACAGATCGCGTTCGGAAGTACCCGAAAACACCCGAAGATCCCATCTCGCGCGAAGTCCTGCGGGAAACAAACTCAGTCTAGACAAATTTAGTCTAATGATACGCTACTCGTTCGATTGCTCTGCGCCACGAACCTCGTCAATCCCGTTCAACATGCACCACGTGAAAATTACGCGCTGAAACTCACGACTGTCCAGCGATGCTCGGTCCGCGCTCTCTCGGACAACCTCCCAAGACGACAATCCAACGCGCGAATCCGCTGTACAACAGTATAAAGATAATCAGGCAGGCGGGCATTCGGCTCTTATAGGCGTCGTGCAAGACGGCACCTCTGCGTCGCGGACGTAATTACACTCACCCGTCGCAGGCTTTCCATTATCTATAAAACAAAAGGAAGAACTGCGTTCTTCGCACCGGTTGCTTAATACGTATATCTTGGATGGTCGCAAGAACTTTCGAAGATGTACTTTCGCAGAACTTTCGAGAAGGCGATCCGTTGCGTGCCGTTCGCGTGCTCGTCATTATTTATCGGCGGCTTCTAAACCCGCCCCCTCCCACTTAGGAGGCCTTTTTCCGCGGCCCCAATTGCCGATTGCGCGTGCACGTGTCGTGGTCAGGCTGCTCGAATCGCGACCTTTGCCCCGACGCCAAAGTCGCTTGGCTCGACACTGTTTTGACTCGCGAACTTTCAAAAGCTGTTTGTTTATCACTCCGGGACCTCCTCTGTTTATTACGTCGGAATTCGAATTCCTTTGTCGCGTATTTTCCTCGTGTTCCTCGAGCGTGCAATATTACATTCAATATTACATAATGTAATTGTGATTATCGAAAGGAAAACTCAGGCTATGCAATTTGAATTTATAACACGCGTCGCTTACATTGTTAAAATTATATATATATATATATATATATATATATATATATATATATCAATGATTAATTTTCCGACTTGTAGCCTCGTGTAAATTTCTCGTTATATCTGTCTCTCGATGGCCTCTTCTTTATACCGCGAGTCCATTATAGACGTTATACGCGTATAAGTCATCAAAGCGTCGAAGATCATATTTTCTTTTATTGGCGATAATTAACGAGTGCGATTGGGTCGTCAGGTCTCTGTCTTTCAATCCCTTCCTCTCTCACGCCCCTCTCCGCCGCACTCGGCCTTGATGTCATTCGTAAAAAAAAACCCCAGCGTGAGAGATCGCGGCTGGCGCATTTGACGCCATAAGTGCATCGGCATATATGCTACTTTTATTGACACAAAAATAGCCGTTACCTCATATATATATATATATATATATATATATATATATATATATATATATATATATATACTGGCACGCGATTCACAACGGCTGATTGCCGATATGTGTATGCTTTTTTTCTTCCTTTTTGCGTTCTTGCTCTCCCCATGCCCGTATATCTTCGTCCTCCCAATTTACTCCCAATATATTCCTGATTTTTTAAGAATATCTTTTTCGGACAGGTAGAATCGTATATAAAGGTGTAAAATAAAATCCTTTTTTTTTTTAAAAAATGACTTCGAAAAATTACACGAATACAACTGTTGTAGAAGAATATTCAATTTTATAACAGCTGCACTATGAATAAGTGAGTGCAAAAAATGAATTTATATTCACAGAATGTTTTAAATACCTTTTTTTAATAAATAATTTTTTAAATCAGTTTTCAAAAATCATTCCATTAAAGTCTTCCCGAAGTCAACGCCGAATTCACAAATTATCTGTAATCTGTAAATTGTATTCGAACAATTCAATATATAGTTATAAATTATATTTTTGATAAAATGAGAGTCAAATTCTGTATCGACTCGAGCTTTGTGGTATAATTTTTTAAAATTTATTTCATTATTAATTAGAGATTTTTTACAAGTTAAATTTATTTATTTTTTATAGGTTTTTTCAATTGTTTCATACTTTTCAGTGAAATTTTTTAAATTCGATGATTTTACAATAATTTTATTAATTTGGTATTAATTCTATGAATATTAATTACACATTCTTTTATAACAATTTTTTTAGTATAGTTTTTTTATTTAAAAAAATACTTTTACTTGTAATCTTACATGTAATGATTATAATTATCGTTAAAAATAGTACAATATTCTTTTTAATTAAATATTAGTTATTGTGTTGTATAAGAAAATATTAATATAGATGACGACTATTAATATAGACGACTGCTTAAGTCACTCATCTATCCAAATAATCTCTCTCTCTCTCTCTCTCTCTCTCTCTCTCTATATATATATATATATATATATATATATATATATATATATATATAGAGAGAGAGAGAGAGAGAGAGATACATAATGCAGTGTCATACGCGTATATAGTAAAATAACATGCTTTGAAATACTTAATTTTCTTTATGGCCGCGCATTTATCACCGGGCTATGAAATTTCAAATGTTATTATACTTTCATACGTTGGACGTCACATTAGTGGCCAATTTTTTTGTATAGCTTAGATATATCGCTGCGATCAAAGAGAAAGTCCATCAATGTTTAACATCGAATAAAGTTTAAAATACGTCATTACTATAACTCAGATTATTGATTCAGTGGCATCAAGAAAGAAAATTTAGTTTCTAATTTACATAATGGTTCACTCTTTAATAAGTATTTTGATGAGGTGATAATTTTGGTAATTGAATATCATTTACTACTTGACGTCTTTAAAGAAAATAAATGAATAAATAAACAAATAAATAAATATCGCCAGCTGAATAGAACACTACATTTAATGACAATGATGAAATAATACGACTCAATTCCACATTTTCAAGAAAAATATTCCGATTCTGATTTTGAATGGAGGATTGCAACTATAATTTTTAATGAAAAAGTTTCCAATCCAGATTTGGCGTCGCAAAGATTTAAACTGAAAGTTTCAAACACATTTTGTTATTGAAGATTATCAGTTGCAATCATCCCCCGTCCAACTATGAATTGGAATCTATTTCCTTAAAAATTGGAGTTAATATTGTCTCCGTTTCAAGTCTTTGAAAATTATTTTCATTGAAAATTGGAGATAGGATTGTCTCTATTCAAAATCTGAGTTAGTATACTTTCTTTAAAACTGGCGCCTGGAATAATTTCTGTTCAACCTATGAGCTGGAGTCTTTTTCGTTAAACATTGCATTTCTCATATTTTCCACTGGAAATATATGTGGGCATCTGTATTATTTGTAACTGGAGTTCGGATTGTCTCCATTAAATTTCTGAGTTGGAATCTTCTTCAATAAAATTGGATGTTATTAACATATCTTTTCAATATATTTATTCCATTCTTTTTGGTAAAAAATTTGAGGTAGGATAACTTCTATTCAAAATCTATATTCGATATTGTTTACTTCAATATATATATATATATATATATATATATATATATATATATATGTATATATACACGTATATATACAGCACAATTATAACTTCCGTAATTTGAAACCCCGCTCTAAAAGAAGGGTTTTACAAAATAGTCGATAGTCCTTTTGATCCAGTTAATATCGAATATAAGCAAAAAACATACCTAAGAACTTACCCGCATGGTTAGCATTCCTGTCCTAGGCGCGAATCCCATTAGCGAGAGAGAAAAGAACTTCTCTCTCTCTCTCTCTTCCCCACTCCCTTTCTCTCGTCAATTTTTCTCCTTCCTCCTTTCTCTCTGTCCCACTGCCTGTATATTTGTTTCCCCTCGCTGAAAGCACAAGAGTCTCTCTCTAACAGTGCTTTTGTCCTCGTACACGCACAAGCACACACCCACTGTCGACGTAAGCTTCGATCATTCAATCCTACCGACGGGCTGCGCGACGTTCCAACAACATCGTCATCGTCATCGTCATCGTCGTCATCGTCGTCATCGGCAACGGCTGGCAAGAGCAACGGCCGCCAACCGACCTAGCGAATCTCTTCCCTCGTCAGCCATTCTCCTCGCTCTCGAAGCTCGCGTACAAGCAGGGGATCGCGAACTTCGCTTCCTGGCGCTCCATGATTTCAAGCGCGGGCCGAGGATGGCGACGACGACGGCGGCGGCGACGACAACGCGGCATCGATTGTAGCAAAGCAACAATCCGGTCGATTGTAGAAACGGGAAATCGCGCGGACAGGCAAGAGGTGGCTCAAGTATACCTAGGAAAGTTTTTCGTGTTCCTCCTTCGCGAGTACGGGTCGGCAAGCGAAAGGATAAGGTTTTTTTTTGTGCTTATGCCACTAAAACATCTGAAGGAGTTTATGGCGTCCGAGCGTAGTACTGCTGTATTTTACATTAGTAGAATGTGGCGATAATTATTTTTCAAAGCCTCGCGCAATGGATAATACTCCAGGTGATATGTGTAAGTTTCGTCTAAAGTATCAAACTTTGTTCGATTATTTTCAATTTTTAAACCTTCGAAAGATTTAATATTTCAGTGCTGGAGGGATTTGTCCAAGCTAACTATGAATTATTGAATTGTAAACGGCAGCGATCAGTCCCTATAGTGATTATATATACCATCGGTATTTAACGAATCCATAACTCGGTATGAATTGTTGAATTATCCTTTTATCCAGTGATTTGAAAAAATTTCTCCCCATTATTTCCAATAGAGGATTAGAGCACGTAGAAGCGTCACTTTTTGCACTCCGTTAATTGGCTAAAATGTGCCCGTATATACTACATATGTGTAAATGCAAAATCAGTGAGAAATGCAAACATTACGGGACAATTAAGTACGACCAGCTTGTTCCGTAACATCGACAACTTTTCTCGAATCGGGTAAGATGTATAGGTACGTTTTTAGAAATTTCCAGCATTTGCCTTAGATGCGTATACCTATTTGTGCTTTTCATCGACAACTCTTCGCTGCGGCTTCACCATCTCAACGCGAGGTTCTCAGTTACGATTGGCTATTATCAATTCCGCAAACACACGAAATCGGGACGTAAAGTTTTCCTGCACATCAGACATTTAAAAGATTCTTTCTTGATATATTTTGTCGGATGTATATAACTGTCGCACTAATCACGAGTTCCGGTCTTCCTCCGATACACGAGGAGCTATTTTTTAATCTTGCACCACGCACACTTTTATCTATATATAAATATATTCCAAAATAACCGAACGCGTTATATGTGGATTGTTTGCGAAATCACGGGATCCGCCCGAGCTTCGTGCTGTACCGTAAGTGAATTAGAGATTGGAGTTGATGTTTTACATCACTCTGAATCTCTCTCTCTCTCTCTCTCTCTCAGTCGCGAATCGGTCTGTTGAACGAATCGCGCGCAGTGATATGCCGAATCCTACATGGGACGCGGAGGGACGTATTGTGCGAAATTGGAGGATACACACCGCGGCAAGGACGGCCACGACGGAGACAGAGAATAAACGTATAATACGACCAAGCTATGCCGCGCCGTACTGAGCATTGGCGATGATGATGACGATGATGCGCGTGCGAAAGAAACTTTGATGAACAGCGTCTACCATACGGGTGAGGGTATAACCGAGTTCGTGTGTGGGTGCTGCAGTACCAGGCTGTATATTACATGTATACGCATTGGACCATCGGGCTGATGATGAGTTAATGTCCGTATCCGTGCCAGAGAGAGAGAGAGAGAGAGAGAGAGAGAGAGAGGGTCTCGGGTCCGCGCGCTCGATCCGTTCTGATCTATATCGATGTGTATATGTATATATGGGCACAAACATAGACGTCCGCACTTTATACACTAATACAGCCGACTATATTTTCTCACGCCTTTCAACATTCAACGAGCGCACTCTCTCTACCCTATGTGAATATACATACATACATATATACATGCATGCATACATACATGCATACGTACATACATACATACACACATACATCATACATACATACATACATACATATATATATATATATATATATATATATATATATATATATATATATATTATGATAAGCAGCGCCATTGATTGATGCACGAGTGCTTTATACACGTACTAATGAATCACCTCGAGTATATGTATACGTTATATTACAACTCTTTCAGCGTTCTTCCCTTTATATGACACATTCCATCGACATTTTTATTCTTTCTTTTTTCCCAATCTTTACTGCTTCTTCTTGTACTTGTTCTTACATATACCTCTTTCCGCACCTTTATATATAGATATAAAGATATATATATATATATATATATATATATATATATATATATATTATACGTTGTTTTGAATTTGAGCTTTTATTATATTTTATCTGTGAGCATGTGCGTATTTTGTATAATATTGTTAAGGTGCTTGTTGATAGACGAGTATGTTTTTTTTTTAAATCAGCGATATTTCGCACTGATGCGTAGCCAATTGCGAATTAATTATTATAGAAGTCGAGAACTGAACCACGAGTCTATTAACGTAACATTATTGTATTACAGCCCCGTACAAGCAAGTACTATTGAAAAAAGTTCAACGTCTTCAGCTGGACGCTGGAGGAGGGCTGGCGCACCGAGAAGAACGTACGGGAGGATTCAAAAATCGAATTAAGAAAGAACGTGAGAAAAAGCCCGAAGACCCAGGTCCGTTGCGCATGTGTATATTTATAGTGCGCGTGTATGTGTACATGTGTGTGCGTGTTGCGGGTGTATTTTATAACGAACGGAAGACGAGGTGACGGTAGAGCAGAAAAAGTACACCAGACGCAGCGCAATAAAGTATACATACATACACACACACACACATACACATTATATATATATATATATATATATATATATATATGTATGTATGTATATATCTATTTATGTATATATATATATATATATATGTATGTATGTATATATACACACGATCGTCCCTCGCGGCAGTATGGGTCGCATCGACTGACAGCCCAACGCGAGCGATGTTCCTCATAGGGCTCTTCTCGGCCTCGTTGTCGCGGTTCATAAATACCTAAATCAGATTGTATAGTCTTCTCTTTACCCTCCCCCTCCCCTCCCGGTCTTCACCCCTTCTCTCTCTCTCTCTCTCTCTCTCTCTCTCTCTCTCTCTCTCTCTCTCGTTCTCTCTCACTCCCATGTTCTATCTTTTTGACTTGATGTGTATATGTATATATATATATATATATATATATATATATATATATATATATGCGCTGATTGTGATTCGTCCAGCCGAGGGTTCGATGCAGGTATCACGTGCATTACGTATATTATAAAAATAATTCTGCTAGTGTGTTTTCGGGCCGGTCTATCAGACGGTGGTGTTAAACTTTTGATTAGAGAATTAATGAAAAAATTATGACTACTTTTATGGTTATTAATATTATGATGATTATTATATATCATAATTATTAAATGAATTTACTAAATAATTTGTACAAGAAAATTTTCAACTGCAATTTTCGATTAAACTTCCAAATATCTGATTATAAAAAATGATCAAAAAGAAGCAGAAAGACAAACACACCTAGAAAATCTAAGATGTAACTGTGCAAGCCTTTTTCTCCTAAGCTATAGATTTTAATTGTGAATTTTACTTAAGCCGTTGATTTATTTCTTCATTGCATTTAACAATTTTTCATATTCATTAAAATAAATTTTTAAAATTTACGTTTTTTGCTTTTTATTTTGAAAATGCGATTACATTATCCGAAAAAATTGTGAACATAGAACTTTTAAATTTAAATAAACATTTTCATTCTTTGGAATTGTTGTCAGAATTTTAAAAAAAAAAAAAAAAAGAACAACTGTTGACGACAATCGCAACAGTATTGTTTCCTTGATTTTTTTACTGCGCTAACCGTGTACTTTGGTCAAAGATTTCCCAAGAATTCAAAGATAGTATTTCAATTTTCCGACTTCATTAATTCAACAGCCATACGAAATTTTTGGATCGAAAACGTGCTTAAAGCGTATCAGAATTTATTGAATTAAAATTTTTAAGAACATTGACGAATAGAAGTATAGCTATATATCTTTTTGCTTCTAATTGAAACGTGATTTTAACGTGGCCGTTTTATAGAGCGATCCCAAAAAATAAGAAAAGTTGTTTTTTTGGTCATATACGTAGGTAAACCTTTTAACACTTTCAATGCGGTTGCCATGTAAGCTCGAGATGCTCTGCGGTTCATTTTCGGCGTTAATTGCAATAATTAGATCGTCAGTTTAAAAAAAAAATGCGTCTCATGTTGGATTCCGAATACATATTTATTTAATAGATTTGCGAAAGAGATAAAAAAGTTTTTCAGATTCAAGTTTAAAAAAAACAAAACGAAAGTTTGTCCCTTATCACCAGTCTGAAGAAGCTAATTTTTTTTAAGTCGATTTTTCTCCTCTTTCTCTGAATTTTTTTAATGGCAATCAACACGACACATCAGTGTAGCTCAATATTTTTTTTTTTCTAATTCGGGAATCAATTCTACATTGCTCGCGTACCAAAAACTTAATAAATTTCGATATCTGTATATGGAAATTTCTGGATTTTAATAAGCTCTACAATGTTCTTAATTAATATTTGAATTTATCGATTATTTCTTCATTACCTAATGCGAATAAAATTTGTAAACGAGCTTGATCCTCGGCCGTTCTATAGTGACCGCCTTAAAAAAAAAAAAAAACAAAACGATGGGTACGAACCAATACGGCTGTTGTGAATAATATCTATTCAATCGACGTTCACGTTGCGAATAAAGCTTACGATACTTTACAATTTAAACGCGTAAAGCTGAATTTATTAGTTTAAAAAGGCAACGATTTCTGACCAAATTCGATTGTCCAAAATGTAAATGCTATTTTTGTCCTTGTCTTTCAATAATCTCATTAAAATAATATATATCGTCAGAAATTAGGATTATCTATTGAGTTTAACGAGTGTGCTTCGTCCAAGACACACACACATATATATATATATACGGGAAAGTAATGCGCGTATTTCTATACATCCGGCATGGACACTTGCCTACAGTCACGAGACGCCGTTGGGAGATGACGCGCTCCTCGAGGATCCGAGTTATGGCCCCGCTGCGATTTCAATATCTACTTACCGACTTAAAAATAGAAAAATTTCACGCGCGAGAGAAAAGTTCTTTGATATCCTCTCTATTTTTATAACCACATGCGTGCGCGCATGCAACGCAGATAAAATGTATAAATTATTCGAGAATCTTTATGCTCGTGAACGTGTATGCGCATCGATAGATTTCGCGTTCGCGAGACGCGCGCGCGCGCGCGCGTAAAGCCGATTTAGGCCTCGGTCGAAGCGAGACTCGAAGCGCTGCCGAGAGGCCTTGATTTACACGAAAAATTACGAGACGTTTACGTGAAAAAGCTCTTATGATGGAAAATCGGGACGGGTCGGTGGGGGGGGGGCGGGGGAGGGAGGGAGAAACCCGACGAGAAAGATAATGGAATCGGTCACGAACGGATGACGGAAGCGGGCTCAGGGAGGGAGAAAAATAAGTAAATCAGCGTTTTCGTAATGACAAAAAGCTCTCTCTCCGTTTCCCCGTGTTCTCGCGAGCCTCCGGATTTTATCCCTACGCACGACCGCGTCTCCGCGGATCTCCTTAGATTATTCTTAACCTTGGATCGTTCAACGCCGACACTGCCCGCGCGGCCGCGTCGTTTTTGTACGAATAATGGCGCTTCGATTTTTCACGATGCTCGGGAGTGTGTACAATTTTACGCACGCCCGATAAATACGATTATCGCGCAATTAACAAAGCATAATATTGACAATAGGGCCGTTCATACGATCGACGACGGAGAGATCGTTCGATTAAAAATCTTCAAGGTATTTCATTATTATTATTTTTTTATATCTCGTCATTCGATAACGGACGCTCTTTGTAATTTCGAGCCGTCGCGATCGGGTCTCTTGAGAACGCGCGCGCGCTGGGTAAACGCACGTTTATCGTCGATCGGTATCGGGGCCGAAATTGCACTGTCTCTGGATGAGTCAGTGGCACTGCGACATAACTTACTTACTACATCTACGTTTTATCTCTCGGCGTTCGAGCCTTAAGTCAAAAAAAAACAAAAAAGCAAAAAAAAAAAAAAAAAAACAAAATTTGGACGGAAGATAAATATAATTTATTTTATACGCCGGCGAATCTTTGGAAATGACAGTGACCGTTCGCTCGTTTCTGTTCGACCAAAATTACGCCGAAATCAATTACATTATTATTGGACATCTATACTAACAATATCCTTCCAATTGTATGACAAACACGTCTTTAATTTGTTTTTTTTTTTTTTTTTTTCGCCAATGCAAATCTTTTCCTCGTTGTTTATACGTGATTAAACATACGCGTTTGCACGAATTTTCGAATGGGTTTCCCGATATTATTATTTCGATATAAAATTTATTATTATTAAAATACAGAAAATATTTTATTTTTTACTCTTGGATGAAAATTTTACTACTTTGAAGTAAAGCACAATATTTAAAAAAAAGGATATATGGGACAAAACAAGCTACTATAATTTTCGATAAAAAAAACATACGCGTTTGATTAAAATAAACTGCTTAATCATGAAGTATGATACAAATAACGTCATATCTTTTGTCTCTCTTTCTGTTTCAGACATATTGATTTCGAAAAAATTAATTCGACCACGAAATTGATAATATTCAATATGGCTGTTTTAGCGCTATACGATTATTGTTACATCGAAGTTTGTCAAATCGAGCTATAAGAATTTGCTAAGGTATGAACGAAAAAATTAATATATATTATTTTCATTGGCCTTACAGTCCAATCAAATCAGTGGAAAACAATACGTCACAATGTCAATACACATCTACATTAACATTAATACATCAATACACAAAAATAATAAAAATAAAAATAAGAATTAAATTAAAAACTATAATGACAGTCAGACTGTTCTTGTTTACATTCACCTCCGTAGACTAATCTGAAAATAAAATATTAGCTGAAAAAAGTTTTGTTAGTAAAGTGCCAACTGACTGTCCCCAACACCCTTACCTAATTGAAGAGCTAGTATTTATTAATTTGTATACAAGCAGTCGACAAAAGTACAATTAAAGTGTGAACAAAAAAAAAATGAAAAAATTTCGTACGGAAAAAAACCCAAATCTCTTTTTATTCTCGCGCGTATGGACATTAGTCAGATTAACGAAGTTATATTAAAGACGGCACATATAATATATGTCATAAACGATAAATAAATATATAAATAAATAAATAATATATATATATATATATCTATATATATATATATATATATATATATATATATATATGTGTGTGTGTGTGGTATACATAGCAATAGAATTTAAACATAAACATGCACACACACACTAATATAAATATATTGCTGGAAAAAATCGGCCAAAAATCGGCAAGGTTACATATCTATAGAGCAAGCGAGAAAGAGGAACATTTGAGGAATCTTTTATAAGAGACATCGGAGAGATCGGGCGAACGAGACTTGCATAAAAGTCCCGCGCGTGCGGATCTGGCGAAGGGAAAGGCCGCCGCTTTTATACCCGCAAGTTTCCTTCTCTCTCTCTCTCTCTCTCTCTCTCTCTCTCTCTCTCTCTCTCTATATATATATATATATATATATATATATATATATATATATATATATAAAATAAGAGTCCGATGCAGCACGTCGCGCCACTCCGTCTCTTGGGGCGAGAACTGAGCGCGCGCGGCAAATAATGTACATGTTAGCTCTATAAATAAAACTGCGCGGTCGCGCAGTAGCCATAATATACAGCTCTTGATGGGTGGTGGGTCGGGAGACGGAGCGGGGTCCGTGAATGGAAAGTCGCTCGCCTTGCCTTGAGAACCGATGCAGTGTATATATATATATATATATATATATATATATATATATATATATACATATGTGTTTATAGTATAGGCGTGCACTGGCAAAATTCCCGATGGAATCGCGAGACTTTTAATTAATCTGGAGAGTGCCGCGACTGCCCAGTGTATGTAAAAGTATATATATATATATATATATATATATATATATATATATATATATACATACACCAATTCACATATACATATAATACAGCCCTATCGCCGTGTCGCGTGATCGGCAACAGTTGAGGCGAACTGCACCGCCGCGGTCGTGACTTCCGCGAGTGAGAGAAATCCTATACGAATATATATATATTATATACATATATATATATACAAACAAGATATCGGCGAGACTGCGCGGCGTGCGTGCGCACGCTGAACTCAGAACATGACGTGTATACACGTGCATATAGTACGCGCACATAGAAAAGCATGCATTATATGCTCGCACGGACTCGAGCGCATATGTGTTTGCGTACGTGCTTGTCTTCGTGTGTGTAGATATATCCGCAAATGTACGCAATCGTTGGCCAAACCGATTTCCGCATCTGATTGTATAGATCCTCTATATACACCCGGTCGGTACATATTAGTTTCTTTTTTTCAATGCCGCAGACTCTCGAAAATTTGCTCCAAGTAAGGTTGCGTGCGACTTTCATATATATATATATATATATATATATATATATATATATATATATATATACCGTATCAGAACAAAGGTGCCCGATACTGATGCGGCAGGGCCCCCCGTATTTTACATGCGCGCGTGCTCACTCGCACACGCATTGAAGAGTGTAATTGCGAGAGCTCTTTTCGAAGTCGAATGGCCGTAGGTGGAGAAATCGGCACTGCTCGCTGGCGCTGCGTACGCTTCGCGAATGCTGATGAAGGAGAAAGGATTTTTTTGCAATCTGGGTATGGGCGCTGCGACAGCGTCGCGACTCGTTTAGATTATATACATATATATATATATATATAGAGAGAGGGAGAGAAATCTTTGGAATCCTTTCAAAGAAGCAAAGTGGATAAAATGTGATTAACATATTTATAATTGTTCTTGCACATGGATTTAACGATAAATAGCAAAGAATTGAATTGCAAATGAAGGGAATAAAGGCCCAATGGAGTGAGAAAAGCAAGGCATTCGTTTTTCCTTTTGTCAATCGCTCGGTGTAGCAGAAGTGTATAAAAAAAATCTGTCAATCGAAGAAATCCGAGAAAATGGGCTATTTATATCTGTTATACATTATATATATATATATATATATATATATATATATATATATATATATATATATATATATATTGTTAACGATAATCAAAGATTTATTGGAAAAACACCAGAGAAAGAACTCAATTATTTTTTGAAAATCACGTTTGTAATGCGAAACCTTCTTCTTATTGAGCAGGACTTCAAATCCTTTCCATATTTAATACATCAAATTTAAAATAATATAATATATTTGCTTCGAACGTTATATATAATTGCTTGCCTACTTAGACCGTTGTAAATGAGTTTTATAACCTAATAATATTTATTATAAATTCTGTTGTATGTTTTTTTGGATTGTTTCTATTCGAATAATTTCTATGTGTGGCTCTGTAATATACAGTATGATATTTCATGTTCCGTTGTGATGTATAAATTATCTTTGTTTTATAGCACACATTTGTTAATAATGATTGGGTAAAGGCACACTCTACATGGTGTAATCAGGAACGAATATACGTATATTCAGCATAGTCTGCAAAATTATATATATATATATATATATATGATTCTTTTCTTTTTTTCTAAAAAAGCTGGCATTTTGAAGTTTAATGCGATCTGCATAGAGTGAAAAAATGAACTGACCAGGACCGAATTCTCGAACGATAATCGAGTAAATAACACATTTCGAAGACAAAAGAAAATCATCGAGCCGTTCGATGTTTACGAATTAAATAGAGTCGCACATGTATGTGTATATATATATATATATATATATATATATATATATATATATATAAAACAACGGAGTAGAAAGTCGAGCGCTCCCTTGAATTTTGCGGGGGATTCGACGAAACGCGTACCGCTCACTTCCGCCTCTCTTACGCAATTCTTGTAACTAATTGACGCAGTCGAACGATGCTGATGCTCCTACACGTATTCTATACATTCTCGGCTCTATTCTCTCGGCGGAGAGGGATGAAACGAATTTTTTTTTTTTTTTTTGAGCCAAATCATCGTCTTCGTACGGGGGTGCATAATTACATAGCTTCAAGGGTAATTTTTGTCTCGCCCCCTGTGCGTGGGCGTTTTTACATGTACTATTTCTGGTTCTCTGTGTAGATAAGGGGAATAGAAGATGCAGCGCACAAGACGAAGAGTCGTCAGGAAAATGAAAGGACTCGTTAGACAAATTTTCTTCCTCTTTCATATATATCTATATATACGTGCATATATATTACTCAGTTTCCTTCTTTTGAACTGAAGAACGCTTGTTCCTTGCATTTGGTGTAAAACAAACTTTTTTTTCTGCACATTTCGTTCAGTGTTAACGTAACTTAAGTTACAAGGAAAATTTTTCACCATAAATTAAAATATGTTCTCGATCTAAACTGTAAACCGCTATGGGGTACGTGAAAAATTAAAAGTTTTTTAAATTTAACGAATTTTCTATTTTATATATTTTTTTAGAGTATTATCAGCGATCATTTTCAGAAGATCGTGACGAACTGTATAAAAGAAAAATATTAAAAATATCGCACTTTATTAAGAATACATACTTAAACTTCGACAAAAAAATAAAAAGACGAAAAATGAAAAAAGAAATCAATGTCTGACCACTGCGACCCTGCACTACTCGATTATTTTTTTCATCCGATCAGTTGCACTCGTTTGTCTATCGATTTAGGGGTGACTTTATTTTATCATTTTTAAGTATTTTTCTGAAAAGCCAACGATTTCGAACGCTGTCCTCAAGCCACACCGTAGGAAATATTTTGGGAAATTTCTCAGCGCCAGGCATACTATATTATGCATATTGCGCAAAATCGGCTTTGGAATTACGGGATACACTGGAATAATTATGCGTCATATTGATAGTCGCTTGAGCGTAGAGAAGCCGTGCGAGAAATTCTCTGTCTCCCTCTCTATCCCCATTTATCTCTGGAAACCTGCACTGCTAAAATTTTCCGATATACATCTACATGTATGCATTTGCTCGTACCTCGAAATGGTAACGTCGTTTGCACAGTTTTCCACGGGAACCCGTATAATAACGAGATCTTTCCAACATTTTTTTTTAAAACACGTAACTGTAAAATTTTTTCCGATCGTCTATCTGCTCTCGTCTTTTTTCTTTTGCTTCTTCCTCTTCTTCTTCTTCTTCTTCTTCTTCTTCTATCTCCCTCCGCGCTTATAACAATTGGGTCGTTTATATATACCGTTGCTCCGTCGTGACCGAGACGCGTCGCGGCTGTATAAACGCGAGCGCGCGCCCGCGCACATACACAAACACCGCAGACGATGCGGACGCTTTGCTTATTATACGCGTAGATGCGTATATTTAATACGTGCGCGCACGATACCAGCCGTATACCGGGAGCGTGTGAGCCGGATGCGCCGGGCGCCGTGGAGAACCGCGTTTTCTGTCGTTTGCAAAAAATTTCGTTACAAAAATTCACCTTCGAAAATGCCAAGCTCCTGGATAGATCGGGCGAACGGGGACTGTTGCAAGTTTCAGCGCCAGGGGTAATGAGCGGGACGGGAGCGCGTAGCGGAGCGTTAGGTTTTTGCGTGCTTGGCAAAAAAAGCCTATTATTTATATATATACATACATACACATATATATATATATATTCAGACATATATATATATATATATATATATATATATATATATTCACTCTGTGAAATGATTGGACCCACGCAAAGGAATTATTTTGAAGTGGATTGAAATAAGAATTCGAAAATTTTGGGCTAATCAGTCCCTAGCGGTCTCATCTTGATTGGTGAAATTATTGCTAACGTTCTTATATATATATATATTTATTTATTTATTTATTTGATCAAATAATACATTTCGTTTTGTAGAATTTTATTCTGTTCTTGGATTTTCTTTTAATGAAACATCCATGTAAAATGCATAAAATGCAATTTTTTATTTTTATCAATCAAATGGTTTTGGTGTTTTTTTTTTAATTATAATAACTTTATTCTATTCGAATATTCTCTGTACTTTCAGTAACTACTTTTGCACAATCATTTAGATAAAAAACGTATATTAATAATAATAATAACGAATAGTTTTGAAATAATTTGTAAATCACTTGGTTCCATATAAAAATTTTCAAAACCTCAAGACACTTGAAGTTAATTTGAGATCATATTCGTAAAATCAATTTCAGTATCAAAAACATTTTATCATTGGGATTTTCATTGAATTCAATTTTTTGTAAATTGCAATACTGACTGAACAGATAAATCGTCAGGCGTACGGAATTATTATAGCGATATAATTAGTATACTAGGATTGCAATATTTTTCAAGCGTAATAATTCCAAGAATACGTGGTAAAAGTTAAGGCAACAAATTACGGCAAGTTAAGGCAATAAATACCTGTTATTTTCGAATTGATGAGAGTCAAAACGTCAACAATGCAAGATTGGTGTAACAACGTCATGTACAGAGACGTCGAGGAAGGATAGATTGACAGAAGTAGAGCCAACCAGCCGCTGCGCGATAAAAAAGGGCGAACGATGAAATTGGCAAAAATGCATACGCGCGTATATCTAATATAACCGCGGTAAAAAAGCGTTTTCTTTAAAAAAAAAAAAAAAAAAAAAAACACACACACAGCTGCATCCAACTGCCTAAGCAATATCAGAAGCTGAAATTCGAAAATAATAATAACCATACATATATTGGCGGTGCAATTACGAAGTTAACGAGGAAAATCTTGAGGACGTGTCATTCTCTGTAGCATCATTAATAATGGTCGAATTTTCGATAATAAAGATTTACGTGTTTTTATTGCGATTGATAACAAAAAATTGAGAATAAAAATTTTACGACTGTAAATATCAATCCCAACCCCCTCCCCCCTCTAACGAAGCCGGGCGGAGGTTACTCCTTTATGAATATACCGGATGTTACAATAATTTGGGAATATGTTAATAATAATTTGGGAACTCCGTGGAAGATTCATGGATAATTTGTACCTTAGTTTATTATAGCCCATCGGAACAACAATTCATTTATTTTGAAAAGAAAAGGGAAAATAGGAAAAATCTATTAAACGACGCATGGACAATCAACCGAAGGTTACAGTAAATTTAAAAAAAGAAATAATTTCGTTATTGCTTAATACATGTTTCTAATCAGATAAATGATCGACAACCACCACCTATACATTATTCTGATTATTACGTACCAACCCTCCAAAAGCGTGTGCGGTCAACGATATTCCGACGCTTAAAATAATTTACCTAAACACTTTCACCATTTATTCTCAAACATTATTTAATCCCTAAGGAAATTGTCAGTTTTAAATCCCCGTATTTTTCCTGGGAAATCATTTTCCGATCAAGCAGTATGGTCGCTGTCGATCATTGTGAACGAATTCTACGTTATCTTTTTCTAAATTAGTCGTATATGATCTGCTGAATCTTTATACGGAAATCATCATTAGCGTTAAATAAAGCTATTTTCAGGTAAATAATCTAAAAGCTCACATTTTATATATTCAATAATAAATCGTTGCGCATGCGAATTACGAATTATAAAATGCGAGACTTAACGAGAATGTGTAGATCAAAAACTACCCCAGAATTTTCAGAATCAAATAAATGGTAGTAAAACGATGGTAGTAAAATAAATTCCTTACTCATTCATTTGATTTCAATAAATATTTAATTATTAAACTTAGTAGTATAATCGTTTATTCAATATTATTAACATTTTTTTTGTATAGGCCAATTTAAGAATCCATTCAAGTCCCCCCCTTCCGTATGTAAGATCCAACGTATTTTTATCCGTAGGCATTTTAACAGTGTATACATTATCCTGAAATTGGACGAAAACAATTGATCGCCACTTATTGCTAAGGTATGATAGATTCATACTTCAGATTTTACCGCTTAGGGTTGAAAGGGTTATATTACAACATACCATTCTCATATATTACGTGGAAATTTCTGTATTTACACGTACTAAAAACAAAACTCTGATCATCGAGAGAGAATGAAAAATTACGTTAATTACATTAACGTCCAAGTTATGATGAAAGTTCGAGTTAATCGTCCAACTTGCATCTATTTCTTTCGGTTGCGCTTCGCGCGTTACGCGCGGCAAAAACGAAAAAAAAAAAACAAAGAAGCGAGATACAATACAGATTAAAAGTCAAACGTCGCGCTCGAAATTGGCACTTCGGCGTTACGACAGTGCACGGATAATTTCAGTAGGGAGGGGGAACATCTCGAAAATCTCAATTCAATCCGAATGAGCCGGGGAATGCATCGCGTCAGTTACGTAATCGTCAAGCGAATGATATTTCGATCATCGTGTTCGCAGCAGGAGAAAAAGAGGAATATCCGAAGTAAATTTGTTTCCCGCCAAAATGAAGATTGTCAAATTTATGATAATGCAAAAATAGAAATGACGCGATAAAAAATTGATTATTTATCTTTAACGGTAAGTCGAAAATAGTATTATCAAACTATTGCACGTACGATGATTAGTTCCGATCGTAAAAAAAATGTAAGGAGTATTTTTAGGATCTTCGTGACTCGTGTCTGAAGGTTTATATATAATAGTATAAGAATACTATTATATTGTTGAATGAGATTATTGAGATTCTATTGAGATTATTATTGAGATTCTATATATATATACAATATATTATTATAAATAATGATAATAATAATAATAATAATAATAATCAATACGAATAAACGATCCAATTAGTTCTTCGAATTGCGTATATCACATTTAATCACGTAAGACGATATAGAGGAGTGGGGGGAGGGGGTGGCTCAAGCTCGTCAAAAGCCCTTGCGTAATTCGAAGAGGTGCCCTATACGCACGAAGGTGGAAGTGGGCTGTTAGTAGTAGCATGCTGAAAGTGAGCGAGCGATAGGTGCCGAGGAGTGGGTGGGGAGGGGGGCATCCTCTTACCTCTTAAAAAGCGCCTCGTACGACGAATGAAATTCCGTAGATCTTCTCACTCTCTTCGGCAAAACTTCTGCGATCGCTTTACTCCGTCCCAAAAGCGCACTATCAGTGTATATATATAGGCGTGTCTGTGTCTCTGTATATGTATAATACAACTTGTTGCGCGGGGCCCGCGTGAAACTTGTTGGCGCCGATTCTGATGCTGCTACTGTTGCGCGTCTCTGCTACCAAGGCTTACAGGAAACGGGCCGACGGTACGTAAAAGAGTGTATGCGCGCGTGTATGTGTGTGATAGAGAAGGAGAGTGAGGAATACGAGAATGAAAGGGAGAAAGAGAGAGAGAGCGAGAGAGAGAGAGAGAGTGAGAGAGAGGGAGATAAAATGTGAATGACAGCGAGGGTGGGAGAGAAGAAGTGAGAGGGAGAGAAACGGAGCCCACACGCGCTACGGGGGCGGTTTACGAACTTGTGAACCGGGCGTCGCGACGCCCCGCTTCTAATATACCGGCGCGGCGCCCCGGGACGACGCAGGCGCACGAAGCAGCGGTCCAGCGCGTCTTCGCCCGCGCGCTAGCGTCGCAGGTGCCGCCCCCGCGCCGGCTTCCTTTTTTCCCTCTTCTCATGTGTATATATATATATATATATATATATCCCTTCTCCGATATCTATCGGAGGATGGCTTTATTGCCGTTTCCCTCCCTTCCTACCCCAAGTTTACCTCGTTGCTCCTTTTTTAGTGAAGTCTCGACCTATCACCGGCGTTCCGCCGTACCGGTACTCTCTCTCTCTCTCTCTCTCTCTCTCTCTCTCTTTCTATATATATATATATATATATATATATATATATATATATATATATATAACGTACGGGCACGCGTCTCCATGTCGTCAGGTGTCATAATGATTTCGGATTTTTCCATGGCTCTATATATATCCGTGTACCTCGCTTGATCACAATCGAAACGATTTGGTACTCGGTAATCAAATACTGTATACGCAGAAGCAGAAATCCAAAGACAACTTTTAACTTTTGGCGAAACCGTGCCTTTGAATTTGCTCCAGCTTATGGGACGGAAGATTTTCGGGTTTTAAAAATGTTTTCTAGAGAATCATACTTCCTGAAATAATGCTGTTTAATTTTTTGTTATTCGTCCACCAAAACGAGGTAAATTTAAAGTGTGAGTTGTCTATGCGGGGGCCCCTCGTATTTTTTCGTCACTTTATTAGAAAGCGTTATCCAAATACGTTTAAGATTATTAGAAAAGATGTAAGATGTGTTAAAATTAAAAAAAAACATAAATACATATATAAAGAAAAAAACTTGAATATTTATTTAAAAAAAAAAGATTTTTATCCAATTAAAACGTATAATCTCAATTCTATCGAAGATAATTCGCGTTTCGAATAATTACATAATACATTGTTACTTTTTAGATATGATTATCAATTAATTTTTTAATAAAAATTGTTACCGCTTATTTGTATTGATAACCTACAAATGTATATATATTGGCGCGTGCGCGCGCGCGCGTGTGTGTGTGCGTACACGCGCACGTTTGTTATCCATTTAGTATTTGATATTTCAGATAATAGAATTTAATGAAATTTAGCTTGAATTCTTTTATTCGCAAGGGGGGGGGCTGTGGAAATTGCATATTGATCGAATTCGTTATAATGTTTTGGGATAAATATCTTTTGGAAAGAATATCAAAAAAATTATATTTAAATTCCTTTTATAATTATCTTCTATATATATGTATAATTTAAATAAATTACAAACGTCGCACCAGGAGATGGTCAAAAATCATTCTATAAAACGATTGAAATTATTTTAATTTGTTCGCAACCGTTCGATCTAATAAATGACAATCGAATTTCTATACAGATAGAATGGAAATACTTCGGGATACTTGAAACCGATCCATACGTTTGAGATGAAATCACGAAGAATGTTTCAAAATTCTAAAATCCGCTTGACCCTTTTTTTCCCTTTTTTTTTCTCTCGAATTCCCCTTTCTTTTTATCATTCTCTCTCCATCTTTCTCCACTGAAGGCAAAAGTCCCTCTCCTCCTCTCTCTCTCTCTCTCTTTCTGCTGGTTCGACACTTCTTCCATTTCATAGGATCTCCCCGTCCCCCGTTTCTTGAATCTGCATCTCATTCTTCCTTCGGGAAGAAAACAGAACGCGCGGTTGCGCGCGCGTACACACACACACACACACACACACACACACACACACACACACACACACACACACAATTAGTCGCCGGTGCATCCTTACATCAAGGGGAAGTTTATGTCTCCTCCCCCTTCACCCACGCACTATACGCTCGTCCGACCTCGGTATGAACGGCGGGCGGTGCGCCTATTATATATATGTATATACATAATACGCGTGGCCTAATTGTAGCGCTTCGCAGACGTATATATATATATATATATATATATATATATATATATATATATATATATGGATGTACGTATGTATGTATAAATATACTCGGAGCCGATTGCAATCTTCCCAACGGATGGATCTCTTTTCTTCTTTGGATTCGAGGAAGTCTTGAGTAGTGCGCTTGACTGGCTGTTATATATATATATATATATATATATATATATATATATTAAAGTCTGCAATTAAGTTCTTATGTATATAGTATCAACGTATCTAGCAATTGTACCTTTTATTATAGAAAATCCATATAAATAAGTATACACTTTAAGTAGATGAATCAAAAGAAAGGGCCGCTCTCAAGTCTAATCTATAACCGTAGATTACTACATCGAATTGTAAAAATTGAAAGCTGCTTCGTAAAGCTCCCAATTAGGCTGATTTATTATGCAAAAACCTTTTAATTTATCCCCTATTTCAGTCATTTCAGTCATGCCGATTTCTTTCTTCGATAATACGTATACAATGCAAAGAAAACCGACTGTATCCGTTGATTTTGGCCGCTCCCACGTCCGGTCTCGCGAGTATACATTATGTTATAAAGTATATCGTTGCGCGGTCGATGTGTGCCGTGCGCAATTTTACCGATCGGTATCCCGAAAAAAAATCGTATTCGAAACGAATTTGGCCGAAACCGAAATATCGTAAGTGCGCGCGTGAGGAATAAATTATTCAAGTTTTCCTCGAACGTAATCAAGTACGTTTCGGATATACGATTATTGCTCAATTATACATTTTTATACGCATATCGTGAGGTATTTCGTAAATATTCAGGTTATAAATAGCATTGACCGTCGTCATTTATTTATATTAAATATTCTACATTAAATCTCTCTTTCGATCTCACGCACACACACGAGCTACTGGAAGATACATACTCGTCTAAATTTCAGACGTAATTCAACATATATACAAAGCGCGAAATTAATTATCGGATGAATAAGAATTTCATGGACAACGCTTATAAAGTAAACCTCCTTTATAAAAAAAGGCGGGATACGAGATGAATTTTTTTTTTTTTTGCAAGAATGATATTACGAGGAAGGCCGTGCTGCGATGAAGTAGAAGAAGGGGGAGTGGGGGTGGTAATAGGCTCAGCGGGAGGAAAAATTACGCGAGGGTCAATATACGACACGCATTGTGGTCTCGTTATTCGTTACAAACACACACACACACACACGAGGGCGGTTCAATAAGTACGCGTATTTGAAAACAGAGGACGTTCCTTAGGGAAGCTGGCGTTATTATCGTGTACTGCCATCTATCAAACGACGCCGAAACCAGTTTCAGACTGATTAAGTTTTAAGTTGGCTAGGAACAAATTGTCGGCCAGATGGGTGCCGCGATTGCGCACGGTAGAGAACGAGCGGAAGCAGCTGTTAATTTCGAAGCAGGCTTTGGAACAATTTAAGCGAGATCCGAAGGACTTTTTGCGATGAGTTGTCACCGTCGTTAAAACCTGGATTCATCATTACATACCGGAAACTAAGTAACAATCCAGACAGTGGATTTCTCGCGGCGAATCTGCTCCAAAGAAGGCGAAAACGGTCCCATCGGACGGAAAGGTCATGGCGACGATTCTTTGGGATGCGAAGGGCATCATTCTGATGGACTCTTTAGAAAAAGGATGAACGATCACTGGACAATACTACAGTGAGTTATTGGACCGCTTCGACAAAAAATTGAAGGAGACACGGGCACATTTGGTGAAAAAAAGGTGTTGTTTCATCACGATAACACATCAGCATATTTATCTGGAGTGGTCGCCACCAAACTGCATGAATTACCTGACATGAAGTAATGGCTCGCGGGAAAAAAGTTTTGCTCAAACGAGAAAGTCATCGCCGAGACAGCAGCTTATTTTGGAGAGTTTGAAAAATCCTTTTTTTTTGGAGGGTTTAAAAGAACGGCCAGAACGTTGAGAGGAGTGTATCTTTTTAAAAGCGGACTATGTTGAAAAATAAAAAAGAATTTTTTGAAAAAGCATGGTATCTTCGTTTCTAACACGGGTACTTATTGAACCGCCAAACAATTATTAAACCGCCATTAAATCAAACCGTATGTCAAACATCCTGCACGCGTAATTCTTATATCTATGGATTTTTTTTCTCCCATTGCAATAGTAGAGAGACCCGAATACTCGTCAGAGTAGCATCGTTTTTCCATAAAACCTTCATAGTCCTAGGTGCTAATTGCAGTGATATCATACATCCGAATACAGAACGAAAGAAGACTACTTTTCGTATATCTATGTACTGGCGGAATGTGAATCCAGGGTAGAAAGTTGTTGTTTAAATTAGGATCTTATTATATATTCTTCATGGCGGATAAATTTGATCTTTTTCGTTGCAATGACCTTATCAAGCAGAAAATCTTATGAAGTTTGTGTTCCAAAAATATGCGCGCTTAATATACGAGTCTATTTGTGAAAATCAAATTTTTGCCATTTTCATTAATCCTGTCCACTTGTCGGATAAGCAATTACTTGAATTTATTTCAGCAAAGTCAAAGACGATTTACTGTTGGTTTCAAAACCTTCGTCGAATCAGTTAGGATGATTTTAAAACAGCAATATTTAGATCCCGAAATTTCGATCGAAAAATAACTGAAGACAAAAACATCATTATTTTTATTATTGTTCTGATGTTTGAAACAGAAAATCTCAGTACGCATATTCAAAAAATGATGATTAATTCAGCGTTTCCAGAAGTAGTCGAAGTCGCTAAGAACAGTGTAAATTCGAACGTCACAAGAAAAACTTAACCTTTCAAGTAAGTATTATTCGTACGTATAAATTTTGGAAGCTTCATTCTCGAAAACGACCCTATGATATTGGGAAAAAACTAATTCGATTATTAACTAGGTACGATTCAATTTCCCAGATTGACATCATTTTTCGGGTTCGATTAAGCACGAGAAACGCCTTTTTTCATCCGTGGATATATTAATACACTCGAGTACTGAAATCACACCCTTCTTTAAATAGTAATCTAAAGCTCAACTGGTGTGTTTCCAAATATAAATTGCGCGGTTTTATGATAGTCAAAGTTTTACATTAATCTATTCAAGAAGAAAAAAATGCGATTCGCCACCTACTGGCCGCCGGTGGAACGATGAATCATTCGAATCGATTGTCGAACTTTGAAAGTCGTACACTGATACTTTATCGATTGAAGCAATATTATTTTCTACCAGAATCTATGTGTGCGTCATACCGTTCGCGATAAGATGCCTAATAGCAAAAAATTCCAAACGATCGGCTCAATAGATTTTCAGATTTCGGTAACAAAGAAACAAAGCCTGTCTTTTTACATACCAATAACATATAATATAATATACATACGAAATGGCACAGAGGATGTGTATAATCCAAAAGTTATATATAGACAAGACATCTACTTCCCTAGTGAAATATTATGGGACCCTTCTCGACCAATCATTCGGAAAATTATACGAAAGACTGATTCGCATAGTTTCAATGCTACGCGCGGAGGCGCCGATCGTCCCTGTGATATCTCGGGGCACTACAATGTTAATCACTCTGTTTTACAAGCATTCGAAATAATTTTTTTTCCTTCGAATTGTTGTATGACATAATATTTGAAATAAATTTAAAACGATTCGAATCCATTGCCTGGATTTATGATAAAATATCATAAGAAATAATCATTAAGATCGTTGGAAACCTTTCATCAGACATTTCAAATAACTTTAAAATTAGATGAATTTATTTGAAATTTGTTCCTGGTAGTTAAAAGTAATTGAAATCAATTGGAGACAAATTTAACATAACATAAATTGATACGAATTCCGAAGAATAATTTTCGGTACACGGAATAATATTGCGAAAATGTAAAAGTTCGCAAATCGAAAACTAAATGTAAATCAATATAACTATATCTATCCGTTTAATATGAAATTGAATATTATATATATGTTTATAATATAAAATTGAAAATTCTGAATATAAATTAAACAAAATAGCTACTCTTGAGTATGTAATGCATATTTTAGTTCCGACCTCGTAAATTTCTTCTTATACAGAAGAAGCTATACATAAGGCAAATGAAAATCCTTTAATTTTATAAAAATTTTACGTATGCACCTCTTCGATGTATACGTCATGAACATACGAGTATATATATATATATATATATATATATATATATATATATATATATTTAAATATAAAAGTCAGACAACGAAGGCCGAATATTTAAATGTTGATCGGCGCCTTGGTCTTTTTTTCTCTTTCCTTTTAGAAATACAACTTCCTCGCCACGCTCTTTCAACGATTCCTGATTTTAATAATTCAAAGTTATCAAAAACTTCTATTTACAATGTCGCGTCGAATTTGTATGCACGCGAATTACGATTAAATGTTAATGTATATATATATATATATAATCACACTTTTATTCATGAAGCGCGTGGCTATGACTATTTTAATGAAGCCTTGGCATATAGTTTTTACTTAACAGATTTATATAAATTTGAGAATAAAATTAAAATTCTATAAAGGAAGGACGAAGAACAAGATATGTCTCACCCTGAGCTAGCTTCCAGGCTGATCGGTAGATGCGTGGAGAATTCAAATTTGTTCAATAATACATATAAAGAAATTTACACACACACACGCGCGCGCGCGTGCGCGCACACACATATAATGAACATTTTTAATTTCTTTCTCAGATGAGGCGTTAAATCAAATAATTCCTTTGATTGTATTGGCCGTTTTGAGAATGGTAACAATGATGAAATCACGAATAGATGGCACATTCATTTTTAACATCATCGTCGCGCAATTTTAATAGCATCTTTCATTTTTAATGATTAATTTTCGACATTTAAATCAATAATAGGCTTCGTTTCAAAATCTTAGTCATTTAAATTTTGGATCCCTCGCCCGTTCAAACATCGTTCTCAATCATGAGTTCGAGCCAATTATCATAATTGCAATTTTTTCGGAACCGCCGACATTTGAGGAGCCTTTAACGAGACGTGACGATCAATTGCCATTGATAAAAATTGACTGATCCGATAATTGGATGTTCGTTTCACTGATTCATTTAGCTTAGAGGACTAAGGCGAGTCAAATATATCAGTTTCAATTGCTCACAGTTCTTAAGCGGTTAACTTGGCGTAGAGTTGAAAATTGAAAGATTTTCCGGATTAATTAATTATTTAAGCTGTTTTAGTCGATATTTAACTAAAGACGTTAATTTAAACGAAGTCTTGATGTATTTATGATGAGGCGGTCTATGGTCGTATGTGTAATAATTGCGATGTGTAATCTAGCGACAACATGTCTGACTAAATTCTTTGAATGCTACTGATGATATGACCAATAAAATCTAATGTAATAACATGTACATATAGTCATATCAATTGATGGAACTACAATCAATGGTTGTTAATAACTGTAACATATTTCAAATTGTTGATATTTGTACAAAGTATCGTTTATCTATATTTCATAAAATTTTGAAAAATTTGTTTATTCAAATATGACAAATGAATGTTCTCGATTTAATATAGTATATCGAGCTCAATTTTGCAATGCTTCACCCGACTACTACAAAGGGTCAGGTGAATAAATTAAAAATGAGTGAAATTTCGTAAGAATCGTATTTTTTTTTTAATAGCTAATAATTTTAATTATTAATGAAAACTTCACGGCTGCAAGAAGTGAAGTATAATTAACAAAATTTTATTGTTATATCGTGAAATATTAGAAACCGGTATAAGAGTAAGGTGTGCAGAAGAATGGATAAATTCTTGAATAGCTGCTAAGCTCACTTGCCGTAAGTTGTAGGATGTTTTTCATATGTATGTATATATATTATAATAGCATCATGTACCCTGTTCGAAACGATTTGCTCCATGATTAAATCTTAGCCTGTAATTCGACAGAGATAGAGAGAGAGAGAGAGAGAGAGAGAGAGAGAGAGAGAGAGACAGAGAGACAGAGATAGAAAAGAAGAGCGTCGACTCTCTGGCGCAGATACATACATATGCATATAATATTGAAAAGCGAGGACGAGGATAAAAAGAGCTCGAATACGAGGGAGGGGGTAAGGAGGCGAGGGTTGCTTCGAACGGACGGCACGTGCGCGGGGGTTTTTTTCCACACATCCGCCACACGTGCACCGGCCAAGTTCTTTATCCTCGGAAATTGGCAAATTTTTTCCAACCCCGTCGTAACCCTCCTCCTCCCCGTCGCTATCTGCGCGCGAGGTTCTCCTGTATATATATCGCCTCGTTCTCTTTGACGTCTTTCCATCTATGAGCAGCGTCCACGCGTCAGTGAAAATACCCGATGCCTACGATGCTGTCTATACTTTCTTCATCATCTTGTATCCAGGACTTCAAACAAATGCACATCTATCTATCTACGTATCTATCTCTCATTTTTAACTTTTCGAACTCTATTAAATACTCTTCATTAAATTCTAACAACAAATATAGCCTTTCTGCTGTCTAGGTATTTTTCTAAAATTTGAAACAGACATTAAAAAATAAAAGACTATTACATTGGCTACATTTCGCCCTACGTCCTAAGGCCACCTAGTCATATTGGACATGCAGTGGGCAAGCCAATAACAATATTTTACCTACAATATGAATTATTCTCGTAAGAAAACGCGAATAATTGAAATATCGGAAAATTACGGCACTAGCCAATATTTATTGCCGTAACAGCTCTGTACTCGACAAATGGCACTTCCACACGCTGCTGATAAAACTGCTGCATTGTATAACACGCATGTTGAATCCAGTTGAGAATTTAGAAAAAGTTCGTCTAAGCAAACTTATTGAGGAAGCTATAAAAAATCTACTCTTTTTGTAATGTTAATCTACGTGTATTCTTTTTTTAGAAAACGTATTAAAAAGCTGACTTTGAAATGTGGCAGATTGGAGAGTGTCACCGAAAAATTATTCCTCTAAAAGGATGTGACCAAAATAGCAACTAAAACCATATAATTACCTTCAAATCTAAAAAAACGCGGCTTCGACATGCCCACCACTGTCTGTCAAATTCCATCTGTTCATATTTTTGGTCGGGCAATAGTATTTTTTTTTTCAACTAGAGATTACATAATAAATTTAGACTCTGGTCTTTCTTCATCTCCTCGTCTTTTCCTCTTTTATCTTCTAGGCTTTGCCAGAGCCATCAGCTTGTGAATTCATTCCTACTTTTCTATGTATACATAAATGACACACGAGACGTATTGGAGAAATCGAGCAGATGTACGTCATGCACAGAAATTTCTTTACATGACGTATACGTACTTAGATCCCTTGTGATTGTCTTTGTATGAGGCCGGTAGCGGTTAACCGAGCATCCCTTAGGTTCAATGTAGACAAGACTGAAACAATAATTTTTCGTTCAAGAAGAATTACCTCAATAATCAACTTCCAGTTCATGGAGAAAGGGTATTTTCGTCTCTCTTCCACAGCTACCACTAGTATCGAATTTGACATAGCATATGAAGCTAACGTGGCAACAACCGCATTTTGAATCATTCGCTAAGAAATTTAGTCGAATTTTCTACAATCTTCGATTGTTCAGTTCTTCTGCTAGATGCTTCGCTGGAGATTTAACACAGAGTTCGGATTCTACAAAACCCCTGTGTCATGATAAATGAAGAGAATCCCTCGGAGTAAGCATTTGGCCAGTTTCTGGCAAACTTTGGAATGGCTGCACACAGATATCAGAAGACCTTATTTTACGGTTACAATACTATATATACGAAAGCTTGCGTCTGCATGTACCGAAATATCTGGACTCTCTCCTGTTGAGATATGTTGCCGGAGGCCTCAGAGGGGGGACGGGGGCAAAGAACTCGCACCTTCTTTTCAAGTGCAAGGTGTGGATTACTGAAACAGACTACCGATTGAGATAGCGGCGAAGAAATACCTCCTCGAACACGTCCAACCATTCCAGTAATTTTAAATGTCAATCAATTCTTGATAGTCCCATATACAGATAATTATTATCAATTAAATCGATTGTGCATCGTGATTCAAACCAAAGTCGTTATAATTTTGGACGATACTTGGTACGGGATGATACCAACGAGTTCAATTTTATTCCGACAAAACAAAATATATCGGTTAGCATTTTGTGTCGTCTACGATGGGATGCGTAATGAGCTATTCTGGTATGCGTCGAGAGACGAAACTTATGACCGGTCCAAATCTTTCCTTTTCCCGTATATATATATATATATATATATATATATATATATATACTTTTTTTGTTATCTTTCGAAACAGATGTACGCATAAATGCAGGAAAAGCTGTACGAACGCAGGAATTTCGTTGTGCAACGAGGGCAGGTCGGGTTGGCGCATAACTCGCCGGATGAAAAAAAAAATTAGGGATCATGCCCATTTACCGGTCCTCGTGAATATTTATAATGTATGTGTGTGTGTGTGTGTCTGTACCTATTGGCCGACCACTTACGTCACCGGGAAACACTGGAATTATGCGCACAATTTTCGTTCGTTGCGTTATCGACGAAATTGGACCTATGGGCGTGGCTCCGCCATGGGTCCCGAAAAATAGATCGGCTGTAAAAGCGCGCGCATTTTATAATACGCTCTGCCGGTCGGATAGGCCGCGAATAATGCCGGGCCCGAGGTACGAGGTACCGCGCATGCGTCGGCTTTCAAAATCATCTACGAAATCGTTATACGGACGGAATACGTATCGAAACCGCATGAGAATTTTGTTCGCGCGTTCGTACGATGTCAATGTTATACTTCATTTTATCCTCGTCGTGCTCTGCGATAAATGGTGGAGCTCCGAGAGCGCGATAAACTATTGGTAAATCGTATATTGAACTTTAATCGTCATTTAATTATCATCCTACGTGCCCGACTATATGAGAAGTAAAATTCTAAGTTTAAATAAAGCTCATTGATTTGCTCATACGTTCATTATATTATCAATCTCGTCTGAAAGCGTATGGAAAATTTATATCAAAATTCCAAACCCCCGAGGGTAACGTACGACCCAAAATTCTACAGAGCAACGGGGATTCTTGACCTATACGAGAAACTACACAAACGCCAACAAACACACACACACACACACACACACCCACTCGTACAGACACAAATTGCGAATATTCTAAGTTCAAAGAGAAACCTTAATCGAAATCTGTTATTGAACGCGGGAGTGCTGCAACGGTATTTCGCGGGCATTGAGTGGCTTTCTCGAGTCGATGATTAATACACTGGTATGTAGAAGTAAGAGCAAAAATAAGCAAACTATGTAGGTGCTATCCGGCATCTATAATAAATATCTATGTGCATGAGTAGATACGACGCGTCTTCGGCTCGTTCTTCATATTTCTAAAAGCATTTCAATTATTCCTCTCACTCTCTCTCTCTCTCTCCCTCTTACAATGTTGCAATAGCGGAAAATAAAAAAAAAAAAACAACAAAAATAGCCTTCTATAGCTTTGACTGTTTCACTTGTTTGACAGTGCTAATTGCATTTGCTAATGATATTTTTGTGATTAATCGAAAACGAATTTTTTATCGAATAATTTTCCATATGCATCTGTGATTTAATTGTAATCCTATACGTATACTTGTTTTCTATAAAATTGCCGAGACCACGCATCAGAGGGTTTTCTTTAATTAATTTTACAGGGGATCTATAGAAATGGTTAATTAAAAAAACAAAAGATCAAGTCAAGTTCACCCCTGTAGAGGTGGGGGAGATTCAAAAATGTCAAATACAAAAAGCCAGGAGGATGCAAAAGATAATGAATGCCTAAGCTTCTGAAAGTCCCTACGACAGTTTTTTTTTTTACAGTTGCAGAGTTATGAGTCCGACGTGAACATTGATGTTCTTTTTATTTTTTTGGACCTGATCATAGGCAGACACAACGACTTTGGTAAACGACAAAATACGTCAGACTTGACATTGTGGGAGGGGGGAGGGCATCGGCATTCTTCGTCGAATTTAAACAGTAAGGCATTATCTTACGTGGCCTGAAAAGTTTTGAAAAGCACCGTATACATTAAAGTTTCTCACGTGTTTTTTATTTTATTTTTTACCATTGTTCTCATCATATTTTAACGATAATTGCAGATTTCAATTTCATTCGTTGTCAATTTCTAAAATCGGAAAAATCCGATTTGACGAAGGGAGCGCGCGGTAACATTTCATTTTCTGGCGTAAAAATGTTACAGAGAAAACTAATTGCGAGCATATACAGCGCGAGTAAATTTATTCAAACGAAATGAATATTTACAATTTAATCTCAACTATTACCCTCATTATTACACTTCTATGGTAATATTTTATCTTGAACTCTTCTTCACTCTGTGCAGATGATATTACATAGATATTTATACAAGTGGAAGCATATTTTCTGAATCCTGTAATATAAGCGTTAATGCAGTAAGTATATGAGAATATAACGGGTACATTATCCTACATTTATATATATATATATATAGTCATTACGGTGCTTTTACTTATTGCATAGATTCATCATGTATTGTACGTTTCTAAATGATCGCTTTTCGTTCCCGTATACACGATTTCCTCTTGCGAAGACGCGGCGAAAGGCCGGCAAGGGGGCGAATAGGGGGAAATAAACAAGACCCTCCCGCGCGTAAGAAGGTATATAAATTCGTTATTATTAGAAGTTTCTTGCTGAATTGACTCGTCATTCTATATGTGCGCGTGTCTTTCTATGTGTGTGCCAGCATGGACACGAAAGAGGCACCTCCTTAATGCGATGCGTGAATGAAGAAAACATATTTCTATTATTATTATAATTGTTGTTGTTGTTTTGTTGTTCTTGTTCTTATTCTTGTTCTCGTTCTTGTTCTTCTTGTTGTTTTTCTTCTTCTTATTATCAATGTCATTATTATTGTTATTATTACTATTGTTATTACTATTATTATTGCTATTACTGTGATTCTTATTATTATTTACGCACGTATAATATATACATATATGTGTAATACATATATGTATACATAGAGACGTAAATATGTGTCTAAAATAGAAACGCACGCGAATGGAAATTGATGGGATTAAGCATGTGGGAGGATTATAGGGAGGAGGAATTCCCGGATGATAATAGACGCGCATGCTATAGATGATTACAGAGGAAGCACCGGCGGAGGCGCGGCGTCAGCGGCTCTCCAAGATCTCGGCTTGACGTCATTATCATACAGAATGCAATGAGTCTCGTATGCGATCGACCGCATTTCTTGGGGATCTGGATTTCGCGCGCGATGACGTTTTTTGTGTGTATATATATATATATATATATATATGTATATATATATATACACCACTCTGTAAGCGAATGTAAAATTCAATTATTCCAGGGGTTTGACTCGCTGACTTTCGTCGCAGTCGGCGATTCAGTTACATATATCTAGGAAATTAATAACTTTCGCATCTAGGTAATTGGAGTAATGACTCCGTACATATAGTTCTAAGCTTCAAGTTATCGATAAAAACAAAAACAAAAAAAAAAATAAATAAAAAGTAGACGTGCGATAAAATTATGTAGTCCAGGACAAACGGCATTAGGTCGTTTATATTTCGACATTTCACAAAGAGACCGTGATTCACGGCAAAACCGAGAGCCTCGAGCAACGAATTCCCAATAACGTCATAAAATGAAATTAATCATCGATCGATAACCTATACCTTTTATACATCTGTTGGGAAAAAATAAAACAAAAAAAAAATCACCGATCAAAACAATTGTCACACTATACAACGATGATTCATTTTCGTGGACCTCCTTGTTAAATTTATCAATCGTTATGTGTATATGAGCGTGTGTGAAATACGACTTTTCCGAAAATAAGCTTAATATGCGCATATAATTATGAGGATTATAATGCGCGTGTCTATGTTTTCTCGCGCGCGTTTTTGTGTCATCCCGATAATTATCTTTAGCCTGCATCAATTGATTCGCTTGCATTATCTACATTCAGTTTTATAGCTTCATTCTATAGCTTTAATTGAAGCTCCAAGCCTCTGAGGACTTGCAAAAAATACTTGAGCACCTGTCTCTGTAAAAAATCATGTATATATGCACATGGATGAATAGGGAGTTTACATCAGTTGTAAAAAAAATTATTTAAAATTATTTTTCACCAAATGGCATTGACTTATTATGAATTGGCAAAAAAGTTGAATTTTCGATCGATTGCTGAAATAAGAGAAGGACGAAAATATTTAATTTCCAAATTAAAAAGATCTCGGATGGTCCCCGTGAGGAAAATCTAGAAAATTGTCACAAATATTTTTTATCAGACGTAATTCGACCATTGATTCATGAAGAAAGTCATAAATTCTCAGTTTCACCATAATTAATCTAGCAGAAGTAGAGTGAGAGAGTAGATGAGATGCTGAAAGATATATATATATATATATATATATATATATATATATATATATATAGAGAGAGAGAGAGAGAGAGAGAGAGAGAGCGAGATTTAATCTGTCAGTGGGTTTATATATAGGTTAAATATTTATTATATTGACCATAAGATTGATTTTATTTATTTAAGTATTTTCTCAAAAAATTGTGTTTGTTTTTAGAACAATTTTTGAACCTGTAAACAGTTGTAATTAAAAAGTTACTGGCAAATGACAGTTCTAATAACATATCATAAAAGCTACCTATCAAAGTCATACCGTGAGGAACGTAACAGAATTTATTTAAATTAGGATTTAATTTTAGAACGCATAAGAAATTAATTATGACCTAATGATACGACTGGAAAAAATGCTGTTGAGTCAGTTTTTTTTCTTTTTCTTTTTCTTTTTTTTTTTTTAATATCAACCATCCTTTAAAAGCTTTCCTCTAAGATACGAGTTTTTACATACAACGAGATACAACGAGAATTCCCTATGCGCCAGGTCTTTTGCTTATCCTATTAACATTTTAACGAACAAATATACAACCTAGATGTTTTTCGACAGATTATTAGGCAGCTTCACATTTTAAGGAGAAAAATATTCATTCGAGTTTTAAATACGGACGATATCTATTTTTAGTTTTGGACGAAAATAATTTCAATGCATAAATTGCGAATTCGAGCGAATAATCTATGATGAAACGTTTTACGCTAAACACTGGGAACGTTGCCACTGCGACTTTATCCAAAATGTTAATCAACATTTTATGGGCGTGATAATAATTGGATTTTCGGTAAATTGTTTATTGAGAAAAATGTGTATAAAGCTTCAAAATTTACTTATATAATTTATATAGACATGAAATGATGGATCCTTGAAAATTTCGCGGTATTCGCGCATGTGTGTATGTATATATCCATATATTTTCGATATATATATATATATATATATATATATATATATATATATGCACGCGCACGCGTGATATGTAAATGCCAAACGAGCGGGAATTCGGCGCACGCGTATATATATATATATATATATATATATATATATATACATATATATGCGCATACGTTCACCCACATATATACATGAATTTACACATCGCGCCACGAGGGCCCCTTTTCGAATTCCGCGCGCGCGCTCGCCCCGATGTCCTTTCTGATGCCAGTCTTTCCCGACGTCTCTCCATCTCTCTCTCTCTCTCTCTCTCTCTCTCTCTCTCTCTCTCTCTCTCTCTCTGACCGTACGACAGGGGCGGAGTGAGAGGGACCGGGGATGGGTCGGAGGCGAATATCTTATGGATACGTGTGCGCGCCCGCCGAAGGGAAATCGTGCGACACTCGCCGCCGCGTCCATCGAACGCGCCAATGTCTGCGCTCGCGGTGCACGCGAGAGATTTATAAATATTGCGCGTGCTGTGCCGAAGGATTTATGCGGACGGCTGGAAGGTTATACTTACTGTCAAATGAATGTGTGTGTGTGTGTGTGTGTGTGTGTGTGTGTGTGTGTGTGTGTGTGTGTGTGTGTGTGTGTGTGTGTTAGTTAAAAACTTTATTTGTAACTACTTTCACACACCTTTCAAATGTGAAATACATATGAGAATTGTTTACATATGGTGCAAGCAAATATGTATACTTGTCTCGAGATTTAATCTCATCCTGCTTGATCATTCCGGCAGATCCGCCAAGTAAGGCCGCGAGGAGAGCGCGCGATATCGAAAAATAACGTTAAAGCGAGCGAAAATTTATTCCTTCGTCCGCAACACTCAGAAATTTGCGAAGAAAATAAAGAACGAGCGGAACGCGCCGCCGATCCTGTACAACGATCTACGCATCGACGCCTCATCCCACGAAGAACAGCAGCGAATTTAATAACGCTCGTTCATCGAAACGACGACGCTGATTTGGCTTTGCGACGATTTCGCCCGGCGTCGCGCGCTAGTCGTGCGCGGGAAGCGTCGATACACGTACATTTGACCATAATGCACGTATATGCGCGAGAAAACGTCGCGCCGTTAGCGCCGACTTCAATACGATCCAGAAAGGGAAAAAGGATAAAATTAGACGGCCATTCGGTCCCACATACCGTCGTCCTCCATATAGCTACTGTTCCAATTAAAATCCGCAACAACGCTCAATTAGGCGAAGGCGCGCGTGCACCGATCGCATACGCACGCAGGCAGCGAGAAAGAGAGGGGGGGAGAGAGAGAGAGAGATCATTGACAAGAAGCAAGGGAAATCCAGAATGCATGTACAGCGTCAATATAAACTTGGTGGCGAGAGCGAGAGAGGGAGAGAGAGAGAGAGAGAGAGAGAGAGAGAGAGAGAGAGAGAATGAGGCGGTAGAGGGAGGGGGTGGAGGCAATTGCACCGCACGCGCGCGCACTTGGATCTCGCGTTGTGAAACCGGTACGCGCGGTCTTGGCTTGGCTCCGTGCGTGTGCCGCTCGTTGACGTCGTCGTCGATATTACAATAATACCCCGACGGCTCGAGAGCGCGACTAACGTCGGATTATAAATCGTGACGTGGGTGTGTCCAGGGGCCGGGGGGGGGAGGAGGGGTGACTTGCGAGCGGATAATTTGCCTCCATTTTTTTAATTCTCTTTATTAGACCGCCTGGAGTAGCAGTATCCTATATCTTTACTCGATATCAATTCTATTGGCAACTTGCGTATATATATATATATATATATATATATATATATATATATATATATATATAGATTTTCGTGTTTGTGTCTCCTTCGTTATACTTCGAATTCACTTTCTTGAGCGATGGAAGCACCCGCGACGATTTTTCTAGTCTCATAGAATAATATGTATGCATATATATATATATATATATATATATATATATATATATATATATTTCTTTCTGTAAGAAAAGATCGTGTTTACCATATAGCCGTAAAGCCTTTTTATCCCCGTACCATATGCATTCGTGTATATATATAAGTTGATATATAGGCAGCTGATTGGCTGTAACGAGATCGGTCAGCCGTACGCGGCTACGATCAACCGGAGCCAGTTTTCCATAAAGCCTTTGGAATCCCGCCGTTATAAATAAACGAGTATCCCTCGCGCCTCTCCGTACTCATACCAGTCGCGCAATCGGCCGAGTATATACTACCGCGATACCCGGCGCACGATCGCGCGCATGCGCGTTAACTTCGTAATCGACAGTTCGGAGATTCGCCCCGCTAATATTGTACGTGTCGCGATGTAATTTACGCGGTCACGATACGACTGTTCACCAATGGCGCTTCGGGGGTCGCATGGAACGCATAGATGGGGAATGAATGATGTGCTCATATAATATAACGACATAGTGTGTGTGTGTGTGTGTGTGTGGTGCGCGCACGTGTAGAAATTAACGTGCAAATTTCACTCGATCAGCCAGTCGGATATGCCATGTCATTAATGCACGAATGTTGGGGAAATAATGACAAAAGTTTTTTTTCAGAATAACATAATATGTATGTATATATATATATACATATATATATACATATACATATATATATATATATATATATATATATATATATATATATATATATATATATATATACATACAGTTTCTTTAAATGTTACGATTGCGTCAGAGGGACATAATTGAAAACCGGTTACGTCGAAAGACGTCATTCCAAAGGGGAAACAAACAATCGTTACTGAGAATTTGAAAACTGATTTATTAAATGTTCTCGCTCGCTCTCTGGGATTTAATTTCTTATGTATCCGAGCGCGTGCCAATTGAACGGTTTAAAAACAACAGGTCCAGTTAATGAGAGTCGATCCAATTAACGAGAATCGATACCGCGCAAAAAGGTTCGCTCTTGCTGGGGCTCGCTTTGAAATTATTTCATATGTATCAAACGTCTCATGGAAATCGTTTATTCTACAATTCGACCAAATTGACCGGTAGGTTCGATTCCATATCTCACAGCGGAAGCTCTAAAATGTTATTTTACTGCAGATACCTTTGCGCCACACCGACAAAAATCGATAATTAATTTCCGAATTTTATTTTACATTTTATCTTGTGTATATATTTTATACTCGCCTAATTTTTCATGTAATTCAATATGCTGATATAATATATAGTCGCCAGATCAATCGAAGGCAATCTTTTACCTCTTTTCGGTTGACAACTAAGTCCGAACGTAATTATCATATCATTTGAGGAATAAATTGTATTTTCAGGCAAATAAATAAAGAAAAAATGTGTGTGTGTGTGTGTGTGTGTACGCGCACCTATTACTTTACCTATTACCATGTGATAGACTGCAGTCACTAGTGAGAACTTGGTTGCTTTATGAATTTATATAAATATAAATACTTACTCCATAGAATTAGTCAAGTCGTTTTGCGATAACCTAAACAAGGCTTAAAAGCTATATTATATATATATATATATATATATATATATATATATATATATATAATAATTTTTATAATTATTATACATTTGTGCAAGAAGCTCTGATCGTGAAAGTTCCAAAATCATATATGCGTCGGCGGCCGCTGTTTCAATCGGCATTAAATCGTCCTTGTTTATGCAATCTTTATAATTAGTATCCTGTATTTTTAGCGATCACCGCGCCCGATAAACGAAGCTTCAAGCGCCGACCGCTGGGGGTAGCCCAGGGCCACGATTCGCAATTTTACAAATAAAACAATCGTCGGAAGTATCGGGGTCAGTACGCTGCCCCCGCGCATATTTGCCCATCGGCTTGTGCTATAGACGCGCCCGTGTCTTGCGCGCGTAATATTAAATATCCGATTCTCGCTCTCCTTCGACCCCGTCGTAACAGCAGCACATTATCTCTCTTATATATAAGAAAATATGGTGTGTGTGTATATATATATATATATATATATATATATATATATATATATGCGCTCAATTCGTCGATTATAACTAAGTGTATATATTTATATATACACACTTATATATGCATGTATGTATGTATATATATATATATATATATATATATATATATATATATATAATCTAAACGAGTCGCACATACACATACATAGCCGTTGCCGCGCGAGGACTGCGGGAGCAGCGAACTCTCGCCGTAGTTATGTAGAACTGCCGAGAGAGTGAGCGAGATCGTTCCGCAAAATCGGTATGGAATTTCTCTCCCGCGGGAGAGCCGTCAAGGAGAGCTCGGCGCGTTTATTATACGTTCTCGAGTAGCGCGGAGGGTGGGAGGGTGGCGGGGGGGGTGGGGTGGGGAGCGAGCGTATGCTAAACGATATACAGATAGACGGACAGATGTACGGGGGAGCGCGAGCGAGAGAGACGACGCGCCGTCGCTATCGGCAGACACCGCGACGCGGCGGAGCAATGGCGAGCAGCGGCAGCGGCAGCTGGCCGCCGTCGTCGATGCTCCTTTTATATTATTCATTCGGATTGCGCGCCGCTGAGCCTCGTCGAGACTCTGGGGCGCGCTTGGCTGCCACGCTGTCTAGCTGCTGGTGCGCCCGCGGCACGTACTTGTAACATCGGCACGCCGCGCGCGCGCGCGCCTGCCTTTCTCTCCTTCTCCCGTATGTACATATATAGAGATATATTTGCATGTACATACATATAGCGGCTCGCATTTGTCGATGTGTACATGAGCGAGAAAGAATAACCGAGCTTCGACTCCTTTCGTTCTCTACATTTGTATATGTTCGCGATCGGTTCGCGGGCTTTCCACTGTGCGTTCCGCGAGCGAGTATTGCGCCACCACCGCTTCGCCTCCGATTCCGCAAAAGGAGTCAAGGGAGAGGAGTAGAGAGGGTGGGAGAGGAACAGACGCTACACGATTGCGTATTTCAGAGCTGATGGTGTATATATATATATATATATATATATATATATATATATATAGGGTATAACTCGAAGAAGCGTGTGTCATATGCTAATGGAGAAATCAGAAGTCACCAATAAGTCACAGCCTGATCTGTGAAGTATATGCGCGCGTTAAAGAATGCGCCGTATTTTTTTTTCTTTTTTTTTTTTTGTTAACTCGACGCGTCCCGACGCAGCATACCGAGAAAGAAGAGAACAACCTATCATCGTGCGCGCGCGCGCGCGCGTATATATTTATTGTGCTCCCGTAAAACATTCGAGCATTTTTAATGGCGCTGGCTTTCTAACTGGGAGGGAGGGCAACGATATAAGACGCTTAAGTTAGGCGGGCGTTTAACGCTTCGCGTGCGGTCGAGTGGCGAACCGATGAATTTGCGATGATATAAGAAAAAAAATCTGAACATTCGTCGCAGAATAACGTGTGGTCGAAATTGCAAGATGCCTTCTCGTGGCATATTTATCGCCCAAGCTATTTGATCGTTATTGGTCAGGGATTGTCAGGTCGAGAAACCAGCTGGACCCCGGCGGGATCGTTCACGGTGAGTTTCCTGTCATTGGCTTTGCCGGTCGACTTTGGACGACTTGGACGTCCAACGCTTTGAATTTTTCGATCATGTGTAAGGGATCCAGGTAGATCTCGACGAGATCACGTTGTTTCCAGTTCTGCATTTGATTCCGAAGCCGGATAAAATCAAACTGGCTAATACCATGGTTGAGAATCAAAAAATCCAGCTACGTAGATTTCTGGATAAACGCATCATGCTGGAATCTAAGTTATTCAGGAAGAATTAGATTGTTTTCTGTTCGAACACAAAAGTGAATTTTACCTAACTTTTGAACTGAATCTTCAGATTATTTTTCCAGTCGCGTTGGACATCCATCGGAGATTTTTCAGGCAATTTTACGCTGTAATTAAGGTGTTTTTCTTGGTTGACAAAAATAATCTCGTTTTCAGTTGGATTTTCGAGCTGGATCCGATATAAAATCCATCTGAATTCCAACACAATTTTGCATCTGGAAATCTATGTAATTTAGTTTCCAAGTCATTTCTTCAACCAGTTAGATTTTTTTTGGATTTCTTAAGCGAACACTTATTTTGTGAATCCAGACGATTCATAGTGAAAGCACGTTATTTCCTTTTATGCAGCTGGATTTTACCTGGATTATCGAGAATTATATATCACTGGACGCTGAGATCAGTTTCTTCAAAAGGTCTGGAAATTCATCGGTTTAGATTTTTCGTCATAAGCACATTCTGAACTATAAATATTTCATCGTGATATCACATTGATTGTTGGTCGAATCCAGCCCGACATGATTTGTATTTTATTTGTGTTTTGACTGGAGAATTCAGATAAAATTCTTTGTAGACTTGATAGTTGACGAAGTTATTTCATTGTTCACTTATTATAGATTCGTAAAAAATAATTCTTTGGAATGTTTTCTTGTTATATTGTTTTTTTAAATTTTTATCGAATCGAGATCTTTAAAAAAGATCTTTTACTTTTTGAACACTCTATTTTTTAGATCTATTGGCTACAATATATTACTTGTTACTTTTACCATTTCAATAAGAAGAAGTACAAGTAACAAGTTATGAAAATTTATCAACAAGTAATGATAAAAACCGATTCGAAATGATCAGTATTTTTCTTAGATTTTATGATTACGTCGAGTAAAATTTTTCGACCAATTGGGTTGAAATAAAGCAATGCATTCGAAGATACTAAATACTCAGAGGAAACCTACATAAAATGGTAATTGCTATAAACCATGCATTAACTTATTCTGAAATTGTTCATTTTAGCCCATAATTAAAAAGTCGAAATAGATTTTCCGTCGTCTCGAACAAATCGCCGTAAAGGTGAATTTCGCGTAACGCGAAATATCTCGACCGAGCCGTACCTGGTGGATTGCGTTCGGATCGGACGCGGGATATTTTACGGCCATCCGCTGAGCTGAATTTTTTATTTACACGGCCATTGGATTCGTGTTTCTATCGGCCGTTTTCGGGACAAGCCTTTAATTTGCTATATTTTTTCTTATCAGTCACGAATCCGTAATCTTACGTTCTTACGCTCGGACAACAGTTTGCAACAACAAAAAAAAAATAAATTTCACGGTGGTTCATATCCAAAGAGTCGTTTTTGTACACTTTTAAAATGATCGTAAATGAGAGGAAAAAAATTTTTTTCCGCTAACGTCGCTGTTTGAGGAGTTATAGGCGTTTCATTGAAATCTAAAAAAAAACTGCAGAATAATATTCTCCGCGCAATCTTTGGTTTCTGAGATACAAATAATCAAAGGCAAAAGTATCTTGTATCGTTAAAATTCTGACGGTTCGGACAAAATTGACGTAGGTAAATGAAAAAAGAAAATCTCTGTTCTGTGATTAAACTTTTTATCTACTGTGTATTGTGAAAAAGGCGAAAAATAACTGAAAAAAGAAATTTTCTTTAAACGGTGCGTGAATGGGTAAGAATATGACAATACATGTGACAGACAGTTAATGTTAGCTGCTAAATTTTTATTTAAATACAGATAAAAATATGAATGACTCGAGGGTGAAAAAGCTTTGTTCGAGCTACTTATTACTTTATTTATGTAAAATGCTACTGCAATTACCAAAATCACTCAAAAACCTTCGTCCTGGCTCTCCCTTGAGTTTTGATCAATAGATACACATAGAAATCCGTGCTGGCGGCGTGAAAATTGTTTCGGACCGTCTCTGCACCGGCCTTACTTTATACGAACTGACCATATAGGCGGACTTGGATGTCGCACGTCGTCTTCCCCCTCCCGCCCCTCCCGGGCGCCTCTAAAAAAATTTTCTAAATCGAGCATGACATATCAAGTATATGGCGAGCAAAAAAAAATACAAAAAAATAATAATAATAAAGGCCGAGTATATTCGATTTTCACTTTTGTACGACTAAACATTATTTATACGCGTTAATACGTATAGCGAGAAACGAACCGACGTGTACGCTTGTTTACTTTTCCATGCCAGAGGCAGCCGTTTGATCTTAAAAGGTCCAGAAACGAAAATGGCATCTATAAATCACTTTACGCCCGTGTACGTGTAAGTGCGTGTGTGTGTGTGTGCGCGCGCGCGCGAATCGTCGGATGCTCTTCCACATCCCCTTGATCTACGAAGGAAAATTTAGGACGCGCCTGTACGGTAACGTATGGAGCTGGCAATCTTCGTCGAGATCAAAAGCTATCGCGTCGCGATTGTCTATTGCGCAAACGCGAATTAAAGGGGATAATTTTTTTACCGCTCGCGGTATGCAATGAAAATAAGAGAGTAAGAAAAAGATAGAGATTCGCCTTTCTTGAGAGAGAGAGAGAGAGAGAGAGAGAGAGAGAGAGAGAGAATGATTTTCCTAATAATCCTTACAGTCATTTTACGCGAATTTAATTAACGCTCGCTGCGCGATTTGTCTCCTAACCATAGGCGCGGCGAGCCGAGGCGGACATTTTAAATTAACCATCTGCGCCTCCCTTATTGAAGAACTGGCTCCGGGCCATATTTTCCTGGCGAACCGCGTATGTAACCGACGAATCTTTACCGAGCGCGCGCCGGCCACCGATTTTGTCGTGCCCGCAAACGCGTGTAATTTCGATTGGCACCGGCTTACCAGCGTGCGATGGGCGGGGGAGGGGGGGGAGACACAAAAGGACTATATGAGTAAAAGAAAGAAGAAACTTTTAAATAAGCTCGTATCTTTCCAATTGCATATAAGGTTCCAAATAAGTAATAAGCAAAAAATGGTTCTTTTCAAGCGAAAAATCTTGTAAAATATCAATACGTGCGGGATGGAGTAACTAATGGTTCAACAACAAAAAATTGAATTGAATCCAATTATTTAAAGGATGAAAATATTACGTCGACTGCTCAATGAACTTCCAGGAAATTCGGTGCAAAGTCGCGAATAAATTTTTATAAAATTATAGTTATAAATTATAAATTATAATATTTGATATATGATTTTTAATTTTTTAATTTTATAATGCTGAATCAGAAATTTTTTTACGTTTTCCTGCTTAATCTCATTAGTGTATATCGAATTTTACAATATAAACATTGTGAATAACGTAATTAACTATAAGTAGATATTATGAATTGAAGTATAAGAAAAAACGTTCCAATAAAATAACAAACTTGAAATAATTGAAACTATAGATGGAACCATTACTTGAGGTACGAGGCCAGAGATGTAATATATTTTATTAAAATCATATAACTGTTTAAATAAATATTACGAATATATAGTATAACAATTCGGTTAAGAACTACGAAGGCACGGAGTAGCTCGATGACGTATTGCAATCCATTTCCGACCGATCGTGCTCGATTCTCCGAGCCTCTTAAAAGTGCTCGAAGAAATTTAGTCCGAAGCTCGCGCTCGAACGTAAACAGCGAGCCAATTAAAAGGCGTTAGAAATTAAAATTCGAAAAAAGGCGAACGATGAAGAAATAATCGCCGGGGTCTTGAGCGCTGGTAATGTCCGTGCCATAGACCACGGCGAGAGAAGCCATAAAATAACTTTGATCGGGGGAAAAATAAAATGAAATTCATTCGCGCGCGAACGAATTAACTCGCGCTCGGGCATAATTCATTGTTGATCAATGTTGAAAATCTCGAGATACGGGCGACTCAGAGTGAATTATCTTCGTTTGCTCCAGTGGCGAAATAATCATTTTCTAAGTATATTATCAACACTATCGAGTACCGTAATCTAAATTACGCTTCCAGCATGACTCAGGTAAATAATTTTAATATAATTATGTTGAACATAGGAACGGTCGAATCGCATTTTATTTCATCTAAATAATTTTGAAAATTTTCAATTAAGTTAAATAAAGTTAAATCTGCGTTATTTTTATCGCCAATTTCCCGGTCACTAACACCCGTAACAAGCAGCACCGAAACATCGTGTACGGATTTTATTTATTCTTTTCTCCTTTTTTTTTTGTTGTTTCAACGATGTAATTAAAATTTTATCTTGGACGATTTCGATGGGGAGATTAAACTAGATTCTCGCGTCTTACGAAATTCGATGACTAATCGAATCTCCCGATTCGAGGATTATTAGAATTTTGTCCGGCTGTTAAAAATTGAATTGTCCGTACTTCTAAAGGCCGGGAATGATTAATATATAGAAAACTCCAGGATGACGTCAAGACTTTCTAGATCGGTACCCGATACTTGATATAAATTATATTTATATAATTACATTTAAATTGATTTCCGGCATAATGCACGGACACGCGCACACGCATACGGGCAGGTGCGCATACATATCTCAGTCAATTCATTTTTTATTTTCTACTCGAGAGTATTTGGGAAAATTTTTCAGCTGTATAATAATTGCTTAAAATTAAAAAAAATTTAAACTGAGCTTTAAAATGAACAAGCACTATTGTTAAATATACAGTATAGTAAATTTAATACTGTTCTTTCCTTTTCATGGTAAATAGTATACTATTTGCCTACATACATATGGAACGGTAACATTGTAATAAAATATAAACAATTTGCTTATATCGGTTCCACCTGCCGAGTCGAATCCTTTTTACCGGCTGACAAACAATTTTTTTTCCACAATAGTTCATAATGAAATTAAAAATATTCTTTTTGTTTACGTATATCGCATGATGTTTTCGACGTGTCTACTGATTCAATATAGAGTAATGATTTGTATAGCCGAAGTTTTATTTGTAATGAGGGAGAGTCCTTTCAAGCTTGATTATTTCATTTTGTTATAATTTCAATTTTTTATAATTTCACATAAATTGTATTTATTTTGAAATTTGGAGTTGGCTTTTTTTGTGAAATGGATTTTTATTTAATTAAATTCATTACTAATTAATTGGTTGTTTGAAAAAGTATATTTATTTATTTCAAACGTATGTATAAATTTCACGGGGATCAAAATGAAATACACATACATAAAAATTTATCAAGGAACGCATGAGGCACTGGCGAAATTTTTTCTCTTATTAGTCTCACATATTTGTTTTTGTCGCGAGGAACTCTAACGTAATACAATCAAACATTCTTTAGAATGTACGTAAGCGCTGGGCGAATGAGAGAGGGAGGAGATGAAAAGCTTCCCTCCTTCTTTTCCTTATCTGCTTCGCATCACTACAGTGCGCTATTAACAGTATGTAGTATGTTTTATATATAAATAAATAAATATACATATACATATGTATATACATATAAATCTACATTTGCTTATATATTCACACATATAATATATACGTATATATGCACATAATAACGGCACGCCGCACCATCGTTTTTATATAATAATCAAGCACTGCAATACGCGAGCAATGCAGAGCGATTGATCGTTAATACATTTGTACTGATATGTATGCATGTATGTTTCTGTATGAGCTTATATAACCCGAAACTAATTCCTGATTCATGTAGTGGAGGGGGAGGGGTTCATCGCATGTTGTGTGACATATTATATTCTCATATTTTATAGTTGAGGCGCGTGCACAGACGTGTATATATATATATATATATATAAGGGACCGAGGAACAATATCAACGATCAAGCATTATTATAATATATGTTTTATTGGTAGTTCTGGATTGCTGCAGAGTCATCCTTCTGCGCGACTAGCTATTATATCCGACGCGTGTGTGTGTAGAAAATAGAAACTATCGACGCCTCTAGAGGGCGCGCGTCTGCCTTATCAGTCAATTATACGTCACAGCAGTATGCCTCTTCTACTTTTTCCCTACTAATATACTTTATATAGACATATGACCGTATTTCCGTATATTCAAGCTGACGCAGAAAAAAAAGGTAATTTTGCACGGTTATAACACTGTTTCAATTGGTCGAAAGATTTATATGGCTTTATGCACTTCGCGCGATGCTACTCTAAATTTGCCCATGATTGGAGGAAATGCATTTTTATACTAGTTCGAAAGACGAGCAAAGGCGCAATAATTAGGATCAATGATGCTTGTACATATGTGTGTGATATACAGTATGTGTAGATTAGTAAATATTATGTATTGTAAATGAAGACGGAATCCATCGTGATAATGAATTTTTGTAAATTCGTATGTTGGAATTTATTTCTTCCGCCTTCGGAACGAAATTGGCTCTTGAGCACAAGAATGTGCGAATATTTATTCAGAAAAAACTTAACAAGCCAATCGCATTAATAGAAAACACGCATGTACTTTTTAATAGTATTTCTTACGCAGGCTGGGCGTAAAATAGGAATTTAAAACCGTCTGTCGATAGCGGAGTATATGCGAGGGTTGCGTCGCTCCACCCAGCAATGTAAATCGTGCGCCCACGTCGCGTGAACGCGATTTTTTTTTTCGTTGCAACGGTAAGATTAAAATGCGATATTATGGTATTATAGTCATAAAGTCGATTTTTACGGACGGTTTTCCGTCTGTAAAATTTAACTTTGCGTATCGAGCGTTCGATTAAAATGCAAAGGACAATTCAAGCAACGAATAATCGAATTAAATGTCATACGTTAATAAAAATTCCAAATCATCCGGATAATTCGCGTATGGACTTAGTAACGGCGCATCTTTAGATAAAAACGTAGAACATTGAAGAAATATATAGCGCTAGTATTTCTATATACGATGTGTAGTCAAAATTTCAGATCTTAAACGAACGAAAGGTTTTTTTTAATTTTATTTTTTATATTTTATTTATCGACTGTGCTTTGATGCGCAAGTCGGTCAGTCGGAAACGAGGCGTTTTTTTTGGCCATTTTTTGGCCATTGTTGTTGTGTATGGCTACGCCATACGCTGAATTGACGCGGGATGCACGAAATTCAATTTTAGAGTCTCGTGAGACAAACATTTATTATACGTTATACAGCCTGTTTAAGGAGTAACATCCTGCTCTTTTGTTAACGGCGCGCTTGAAATTAGATTTTACGCACTATACACAAATATCTAAGTATGGCGGAGTAAAAATGCAGTTTACGCATGGCGTTCTAAAAATTATTTTTTATAGTTTGATGCCTGGTCCGATTAAATGAAAAAAAAAACACATTATCATATTTCTGTTTATAAATTCAACACGCTGATAGAACATTAAACAATCTTAATACTATTTACAATTGAGAATATTATTTTCTTCACGCACTAAAAAATCTTCCTCAATGAAACGAAGATTGATTGCGAATGCTTTATCAAATAAAACATACGCTTAGGAAAATACTCCATCACTTCATGGTCCTTCTAGTCGTTCTTTGTTTCCACGTAACTTTATTTCTCCCCCCCCCCTTCCTCATCTCACTCTCTCTCTCTCTCTCTGTCCCTTTTCTCTCTATAAGGCACCGCCGATGCGTTTCTCGGAATACGATGCATGGACAAGAGAGATAAATGTATCTCTCCCTCGTTCTCCGCCGCGCATACTTGTCGCACCTGCGCGCTCAAACACGCGTGTCGTCCCTCATTGCGTATGTATGTATGTATGTATGTATGTATGTATGGATGTACATATATATATATATATATATATCCTATGGAAAATTAATTCCGTACATCGAGCGGATAATATAATGTTGTGAAGAGCGACCAAGCTCGAGAGAGAGGGAGGGAGAGAGAGAGGGAGAGAGAGAGAGAGAGAGAGAGAGAGAGAGAGCGAGGGATAAGGAGCATGAATATATCGCATCAATAATGCGCGGCGAGAGGCGACGCGAACCGAATATGATGATCGAGCGCTGCCGCGGCTCAGCTGGCGCGCACTCGTCGTCCCTGAAGAGGTTGAATGCACTCGGCCGCCGGTGGCCGGCGGTGGTGCGAGGAGGCGAAAATAAATAAAATGAAATAAAATAAAATGAAATAAAAGAAGAAAAAAAAACATGAGTGAAAAAAAAAACACCCCCGAGAAACAGTGATATAGAGACATAGAGAGGGGGACGCGGTGACGGTAGGAGGGGGGGGGAGGGGAAAGAAGACATTTGGAGTGAGCCACTGAAGTGCGCGCTCTCGAAGGCAATTTTGAAGTGATCGCTCGCTTCTGCGAGCGCGTCCGTCTGTTTCTGTATGTGTATGCGCATATAAACGCTCGCCTCCATTAGAGCGAGTTGTATTCTCGCTCTGTTTAATTGATTTTATGCTGCACACGTGGTAACGGAATCTTATCGAATACCAAGCTAGCGCTACGCTTATACATTTAATATAAAATCTGAATAGTAAATGGTGTATTCGGCTTTTCGTAAAAAAACTTTCATATTTTTCTTAAGTAAAATTTTACGCCATTGATTAAAAAAAATACCGCGCGAACAATGTTTTGTAATTCCGAAAAATATGCCTATGTTTACATCTATATATGCTTCCGGCTTCGAATTTCCATCATTCGCCAGTCCTTGCGCCCTGATTCACAATCCTTCTCTCGCCGTTGCGCTGGGCTCGTTCTGCGAGGGCTAGCACGCGCAATAGGATTAATATGAACGTCAATGTAAATGCGCGATCGCGTACAGTATCGCGCGATGCCCGCGTTTCACGGCCGAGCCGCCTGACCAAACTCGGCGTCTGACTACTCGTCGGCCAGTTAGTTCCTCGAAAAATTTCGGCCCGCCTCTAATAATAGCCGGGAAATATCCGGCGCGCGCGTGTCTGCCTCACGCTCATCTTAACGCGCAACGCGTCCGAGTGGTGGCGAACATTCGTCGATCTGTGGTGTTAATTTGAACATTCTGGGATTCCACGTCCTTCTTAACGGGGCCTGTGCGTTTTTGTTCCGCTAAATCAGAAAGGAAATTTGAAGAAAAAAAATCTTTTTTTTATCCTTTATCCGATTCCAAGATGAATTTGTCTCCCATGGCAAATTTGTTCAATAGCTTACGCCGTTTTAGTCCTTGAGCAATACTTAAAAATTATGCAAAATACCCGAGGTACAGGGCAGGATTGCTGCTTAAACTGCGCATCTACCGTCAAGGTCACAGATGGGATCGGATACGGCTTAACTGAAATTGATTAATTTTTCTAAACTTTCCATCCGTATTTCTTCGTGCTGCACGAATGAACCTGTCTTGTTAGCAAAAAAATTTTCTCCACATGTATTATTTATATATAACTTACGATAGCTACACAAATCAAACTTTAACCCTCTATTGGTACAGAAATCTATGTCCTATATGAATTATATACAGATCAACAGGGATCAAGCGACGGAAGCGCGAACGAAGAATAAACAATAACAACAATTTTTTCGACGTTTATCCGATTCAACCGTTCCGAATCCGGCCTGCAAAACAGCTCGCTACCGCATTGTCCGATTTTTAAGACGCTCTATCCTGGACGTGTACGAACAAAAAGAAACGAAAAGAGAAAAAACCATATTCCTCGCTCATAGAAAATTGCGAGATTGTTATCTTATCAGTAAAACTCGCCCCTGTGCTGAAACAGCTCGCATTCCTGCCCGTCGCGCCGAGGCGAGCGCCGAGGCCGCTGATCGGGACGGCCCTGTCTCGTGCCGCCCCGATGAGGACTGCCGGAACTTGCAATAGACGGGCCGATGGGGCATCGGACTCGTCTCCGTATTTAGCGATTTTGCGTCTTGTCGGCGGGAGGGGGGGGGCAAATGAGAGTGGAAAAAAAAGGTGACGACGAGTCGTCGATGAGTCGAGCTCCGTCGAATGACGAGGTAGTTGGTACCGTCTCGCCGGGCGAAATGGTTACGTCGTCGGTATCTACGGTGGAATTGGAATTGAATGGATCGAGACGTATTGAAGGCAACGATAACGCGCGAAGGATCGTGTCGTATGTTTCTGAAAACCAAAGAAAAGATGCCGTCGTAGGGGAGTTTAGAAGTGACGAAAAGCCAATGATGGGAAGAGATCGTCTGAGAATGGAACGAAAGCTATGGGATAAGAGAAAAAGAGCGATATATATATATATATATATATAAATTGTTAACAAATATACGCTTTTCTCATATATGTATATACATATATATATATATATATATATATATATATTTATTTATGGATTTATTTGTCTTTAATTACGTCTTTGTTATGTAATTCGACTTACTTGGCTGCATTTAAAAATCATGACGTAATTGTATTTTCTATTCATTTCCGTGAAATCCTCAAGTTGACAATAATATGGAATGGAGACGTAGAGATTATTGTCAATACAAAGGAATTTTGATTGTAATAATTATCGTTTTATTACCAAATATCAATTACACGTGCGCGTGTCGTTTCATAGCAAAACAGCATCGTCAATGCATTCGTCACTTTTTGATATTCATTCAAAGAAAAAACAAAAATAAACAGAAAAAAAAAACTCAAAAAGTAAAGTTTATTAGAGAATTGCACGACTCGATAGAAGGGCGTCGTGATTAAAAATTTAATTGAACCGGAATCGAGGAGGCGCATCGTAATATATTTTTACTCGATGTTCCAAGACGAGCTCTTTCTCTTATTTCGTTCGTAAGGCATCTTAATTGATCGCAGAACTTCATGTTGAATTGATCTAATAATTGAAAAAGCTTTTTTTTCGATCCTCATACTGTACAGCGAACAAATAGCCGTTGTTCGTGCTCGAAAGAAAAAGTCATTGATAAATCAACGGGTTCGACAAAAGCATGCAGTAAAAAAAGAAACGAACAAATGAAATTTTGTAATAAATTATAACGGCAAACGATTCAGCGTAAGTCACGCATTGCTCATCATTAGAATGGCATCGAGCCCGGTAATATGATCCAATGGTTTTAAAGTGAAAAATGAGTATTCGATTTTTTTTTCTCGAACTGACATAATTAAATGGAAAAAGATATATATATATATATATATATATATATATATATATATATATACTTAATTTATTCCCTTCCCCGAACTTAATTTATATTATACTGGGAAAAATACAATAAAATAGAATGAGGATATATACTTAAACTCACGGATTTCCGACGTCTATAATAATTCCGCCCGTACGGATTAGTCACCAGATGTAATTTGCATTATTAAAGGCCCTCTCGGGAGTCCTTGTGCGTCGTCCCGGGCGTGAAAACGAGCCAGACGTTGTGACAGAATTTTCGAGAAAAGAAGATCTTGTTAATTTTACAAACCAAGAGCAGCAATCGATTTCTGACGCGTGTAACAATAGAATGACGTTTTTCTTTCTTGTTGACAAGTCAAATTTCGAAACTCAGTACCATCTCACGGTTCGTTGTTGTTGTTGAAATGTGACCACTTGTAATCATGTATAACAGTCTTAGTGACAAGAGTAAGAAGTCGTAGTTAAAAAAAATAACTTAGAAAGGAAGGAAGGGTGAAAAAAGAAATTCTTTTTACGAATTAATTAAATACGAAACTGTTATAATTATTATTAAAAATAATTTTAATTATTTTCACGGCACCGTGGTGCCATCGAAAACCTACCGCAAAATCTCTTTCTCATCCACCAAACCACGTGCAAAATTGCAGTGACGTTTTGAATTAATGCTTTTTTTCTTACTTTTAATTTAATTCATTAAATTATTTATTTATTAATTTATTTTATTTAATTTCTTCCTTTTTTTAATCACCGATCGCGTCGGAAACGGCCACTAGTTTGACGTTCACGCCTTTACGGATTACGATCATCTCGAGGGTAAAGAAAATAGACGCGACCGAGCAATGGGAATTCGGCGCAGCGGGATCCTTCGCGGAATTCCCCTAATTATCGCGCGGGCCGACCATTTTCCGAAACGGATCACGGACGAATTTGGGCCCAAATCCGCGTCGTCGGGGGCACGAGCATCGATACGGTCGTCCGTCGTCATTAAATTTGACACCTGACGCCTCATATCGAATAAGTGCAAAAGCAGAGAGAGAGGGAGAGAGAGAGAGAGAGAGAGATGGCTAGATAAATGGACGGATAGATCCCCATTTATTTGTACAGTATCGTCATCAAAAGAGGCTGCAATACAATAGCTCAATACGTATTTTACAGATGTTGATAATGTAAAAATCAATTGAACAACGAATTTATAGGGTATTTCGTAAAGAGTCCGAAGGAAGAGAAAGAGAGAGAGAGAGAGAGAGAGAGAGAGACAGATACTTTTTTTAAATATACTCTGTGCATATTATACGCAGTGGTTATGAAAATCGACGTAAGCGCCCATGGTGGTAAAAATAATCTTAATTCAAGAATGGCATCTGTACACTGATCCGGCAACTATTCAGAACAACGACAAAAAAAAATAGATCGTTCTACTCTCCGCGCTTTCAATTATATGGACCTATCGGTGGGAAAAAATTCGTCTCTGTTAATTTTATATTTTTCCATTGTACTTTTATAGATGTAGTCCAGGCCGAAGAAGGAAAAGAGCCTATCGAAACCCTTAACAATAATCAAACATCTACCGTAAATTTACTTTATCGCATTACAGATGGCTTTTTGTCACATCGGTGCAGCTCGTCTATACTCTTCGTATCGGTCTTGAATTATTTCAGAAATCGCTTCTACACGAATCATATCCTACACTCTGCCCGACGCCTCGAGCCATCTCCCATCGGCAATTTATGCCGCGGCGGCAATATTCCTAGCGCCCAAAGTCGCCGCGTCGCAACCTCGTAATACCGAAAATTCCGAGAATGTTGATAATGGCATGTATACCTAAAGTTATCCACACTTTGGCAGATGCAAAAGAAAATCCGCGCGCGGTATTGTTAATATATTTGACAGTTAAAAAAAAAGAGAAAAAAGAAAGAGAACGGAAGAGAGGCGCGTGTTAATTCCAATATTATTATAGTGAGAGGAAGAGAGAGGGATATGGAGATATGCATATTCACACGCATGGATGAAACTCGTCCAGTCTCCCCGCGCGCAGCGAAGTTCCGTCGCGGCCGTGGCCAGCGTCGTCGCCTACGAGTCTGCTGCTGCTGCTGTTGCCGCTACTAATGATGACGACGATCATCGCACCGCGGCGGGGAGCGACGCTCGCGGGTAGATGCACGCATATAGGGTGTGTGTGCGTGTGTGTGTGTGTGTGTGCGTGCAATATCCGAGTGAGAGCGGTGCCAAGCGGTCTGCCCGGCTCTCTGGCGCACTGCAAAAACTAGTCGGTCGGGTATATATATTTATATGCGCGCATATGTGTATTATCGCGTGTGCTGCGCTATTATAGAATATATATATATATATATATATATATATATATATATACCCACTTGATGGACACGCCTTGCTCGCCCTCCCTCCCTCCCGCCTCTTCGGATAAGTTCCCGCGCGAAAAATCGGCTCGCGCGATGTGAGGGCGAGCAAAGTATGTGGTATACACGTACGCGCGCGCGCCCACGGACGCAGATGCGGCGGCTAAATGCATCTCGCAGCGATATCGGGCCCTATTAAGCGTCTGTGTGCGCGGTGCTGTGTTTTCTTTACTCTGCCGCCTGCCCCTGCCGCCCCGTCCCCCCTCCATCGCTATCTCTCTTCTTATTTTTGCCGTCGAACCTGCACCATATACCTCTTTATATATACGTCCAGCTCTCGTGGGATATTCCCTCTGTCTCTCTCTCCCCCCCCCTCTCTCTCTCTCTCGCCGTTTGATACACTCGCGAGAGAAGAGGGGCCTGAGAAAGGCGAGCGAGCGTAGAAGCGGCGGATCGTGATGAACGAGAAGGAAGGGAATAAAAATGCGGCGAACGGGTTTTTGCGCCGCTCCCGGGGGGCCGCGCGGCGGCGAGGGCCTTACATTTTCGTTTACGTACTCGTGTACACACGCACGGGCAGCGCTGGCGCGCGCGCACACGGCACACGCGCGTATTTTCCGTTTTCTCGAATTCTTCTCTAGACGGCATACACAGCGCGCCCATGGCTTTAGTATTAACCTTTTTCTACCGATCGGGCGGGCGCGAATCCGGCCGCTCCGAGCTACATTTTTGCATGTGTACACACACACACACACACACACACATATTGTTTTTACTCAAACTTAATTATTATCCCTACTTACGCCAGAGGTGTAAATCCATAATAATAATGAATTCGGCAAAATCGCGTTTCGCCCGACCGTTGAGCGACGACTCGCGCGAGTCGAATCACTCGCTATTCCATACCGGATAAAACAACCGCATGGTATTTAAGCATTCGCGGTATTTTTCACAAATTCGTTCCGGATCCCCGAATTCTATTCGCTGTATGTAATCCACACGAATCAATTATAATCCTCGTGTCATCGACTGTCTTTACGCACGTTCGATTTTTCGGTACGGAATTGTATTTTTAGTTCTTACTCCGGCCTCGTTCGCAGAAAATTTTTGATTATAGTTTTTACGGAAAATCATTAGTCATTCTTGAAAACTGTCGATTTATCATTTTGGTATTACAATAATTTTCATAACAATGACTATATATATATTGGATAAAAGCTCTGTTTAAATAAAGGGGATTGGATGTCCGAACAAAAATTCAGCAACGTACGCAGCCTACTTAGTATTGAAATAATTTCGGTTTTTCTAAGCTATCGAGTTATAATTAACTTTTAGACGAGTGTGTGCAACGTTACGTAAAAACGTCAAATCGAAGTGAAAGTGCGTATAACATACTTGTTCTCGTTTTCACGGATACAAAAAGTATCTGGTTTAATTACATATATATATATTTTTTTTCTCTCTTTACTGAAAGTACAAGTAACGAGATTTTTAATAGGTAATAAAATACTTAACTTTTATAGTATTCCATTCCTAAGTGTGTCATTACGTAAAGAATTTTTTATTTACATCACAGGGCGGCCATAAATTCAGCTTTAATTACAAATAAATAAAAAATATATATATACGCTTATAATGTCACAGGCAAAGAGAAAATTGAAACCGCATTTTTTCATACCTCTCTTAAAATGTTTATAAACAATGATTGTATGTGAAGCTACGTTATAATTAGCAAAAAAATAAAATAAAATAGAATAAAAGAAAAACTCTTTGGCGCAAAAGTTATGTATTATAACGTTTCTGGTAATCCGAGCGGCAGCGCCGATTTCGAGCTCGAGAAATCGATACCGCAACGAGCGCCCTCCTCTCGATCGCGACCCTCGCGCGTCTCTTTAGTTCTGTAAAATCGCGCGACAGGTCTTGTGCACGATCTGCGTGTGTCCTCTGTGCGTGTGTGTGCGCGCGCGCGCGCGCTCGCTGGCGCGTGCATGTCTGTAATATGCGTCTTTGATTCGGCGAGAAAGATGCGAAAAAAAAGTCTCGTTCTCCAACCGCATTTACGATTTATTTATACGCAGCTTAAGTATTTTATAGTGTATATATATATATATATATATATATATATATATATATATATATATATACATATGAGAACAGTAAGGGGATCCGTCGATCGTGACCGATCGTCTCTATGTATGAGTGCGCGTTCGTATGAAACACCGATGCGGTTCCATCTCATAATATTATATGCATAATATAGAAGGCCGATTTCGCCTCAATCGAAAATGTCAAAAATTATTTATGTCAAAATTTCTGCATAGAGCCGTCTCCGTCCACTGAATAACTAAAAAAGAAAAAAATTCGCTTCTTTCCAAATATACTCGTCTTTCAACTCGTGTGAACTGCGCGATGAAAGTCTTTCTTACAGTAAACTGCCCAGCTCTTCAGTATGAGCCTTTAAAGCCTCTCGTTGTCCCCGTTATATATTTAAAGTTTTGCTTTTGGCGTAAAAAATGCATTTAAATTTATTTTTCTTCACAGTCGAGCTAGTTCATGCGCAATTTCGAGTCGTAAAAGATGCGTATTTTGCAAAAATGCGCGTTTTTCAGCAACTTTTGATGCCTCCGTGAACAGAATTATAAGATAAATATGTTTACAGAGGGAAATTTCTTTTGTCATTTTGGATTGACATAATATTACCAATATATACATATATATATATATATATATTTATTTATTTATTTATTTATACTGTTAAAAGAAAAATTCTGAAATATTTAAAAAACTTTTGAAAACCCATTATCGCATCAATTTTATAAAATTTTCTTTATCTTTAATCGGTTAAATTTACAAAATCAAGCGAAGGCGTTATAAAGAATAATAGAAAATTTTAATACCAACTTTTCCTTTTGATAAAAACAGATATGCTCCACCGAACTAAGATCTTTGAAACGATCCGTTTTTGTAGTTTTTTTATGTTGAGAATTACTATTTTATGAAAACGAAACTTTGTTTTTATGGTTTTTTTTTATGATTTCATAGTCATGTTAAAAACATACATAAGGATATATGTTTTTTCAAAAAGATTGACTGTCTTTGTTTTGAAAATTTCAAAAAATCGTCTAAATCCGCCGAAGTAAAAGCTAAATTGCGAGAATATCAGACGGAGACCGATTAATGCGTTTCTAATTTCTATAGAAAAGAACTACGTCTTACAATCGTTAAAACCGAATCAATGTCAAAGCCGTTATTTCGAGCATCGAAACATATTGTGCGTAAAAAATTATTATCTCATACACACACACACACACACACATATATATATATATATATATATATATATATATATATATATATATTACATAGCACTAAAAAATGTAATGCGTCTCATTCAGAACCATATGAAAATATTATAAATAGCCAGCTGAAAATACTGCGTTGTACAATAAAATTTCTGTACACAGTTTAATTTCCTCTTCATTTTACTCCGATATTTTAGGCTATTTCAATATAACTGTAAAACAAAATGTCGGCCATAAAGAATGTTTTATTGCAATTTATCCGATTTGCTGGACTGTCTTAAGTTTCTCCTTTTCCTTATAACTTACACTACGCGAAAATAATACTTGGAACGGCTAGAGCAATTACTTTGTATGAAAAAAAAAAAAAAAAAAAAAAAAATTAAGCTTCGAACTACACTCGTCTAGTTCGAGACCAGCTTGTGCTTAGAGACATCGAGTCGTAACAATATATTATGAGGCGTAACCGCGGTGATGGCAGAATCGAGGGGAAAAACAAAACCAATGGATTGTATTCGATAGTTCAATGTCAATGTCGATTCGCGCGCTCGGCGGGCATTATTTTCATTACAGAACCTGGAGAAACGTTGCCGCGCGCGAGAATAAAAGTTTATATCGTCCGCAACATTAAAAAGAAATACGAAGCGGGTGGATTAAGTAATTTCGAGCTAATTATCGTTAAATTTATGACTTTGTTGTTTTTGTCGTTCCCCTTGTTGTTATTGTTGTTGCCGTTGTTGTTGTTGTTGTTGTTGTTGTTGCTGTTGTTATTGTTGTTCGTTAAACGTAGACCGTGGGGGAAAACTGAAAAGTTAACCTTCGAATAAGCTCTTTTTTATTGGCGTATCTTTGAAGCGAAAACTATAAAATTTAATGCGCACTTCCCGCATGGCTTTCCGCTGAATTTCACGAAAACAAAAGGAACGGTGGACTGTATGGCCATTCCTGGTCGATACGGGAAAAAGCCATTTTGTTCTTTAATTATTGAGTTTCTTCTGTAGCAGTTCGATTTTCGAATTATCGTAAAACGTGGATAATTTATTTAGCTGTAAATTAATTGTTCGAATATTCGAGGGAAAAAAACGTTCAAGAAATTTTTACAAAATATAGAGATTTTCGAGCTTCTTTTTATCTCGATTGGATGATTTATCACGAGGTCGCGGTTTAACCACAATTACTAAAAACACTTTTTTTTTACTGAATCATATCTTATGCTTACTATTTAATTTAATTATATATAATATGTATTTGAAAGAGAATGGCCAAAATGCAATTCATATAACATGTTTGTTTATAATCTTAGAATCTTAGATTTCTCAACATTAACCATTCGCTTTCTTTAATGCTCGCAATACCTCGTTATGAAAATATTGCAATTTATTCATTTCTGGACCTCTCGATCCAGGAAAAATAGGAAATAGTATACGTAAATACTATACTGTATATTAAATAAAATAATATCTGAAAATACTGTCAGTTCTATAACTTAACTGGAATGTAATTTGATAGAAACTCAGCGCAAAAAATCCCATCGATTTTTAGCTACTTCGAAATTCTAGCACTATGGAATGAAAATGAGAATGATCTTTGTTTGTAATTTTATTGGATGCAACGTATTTGAATTAAAATTTTTTTACTTTAAACTTATTACGTAACCGCGATAAGACATACAATATAAGACATATGCACATTATCAAATAATATGGATGCATCGTCCTATCTTGAGTTTCATGTACTAACTTTCTCTCTCTCTCTCTCTCTCTCTCTCTCTCTCTCTCTTCTTATAGCACGGGCGAAGCCGTGAACGTGTGCTGCTAATTGATTGTAAATAAAGTTGAAATTTTCAGCCTAAGTTCCATTTTGACGAGGGTACAGCTAACAGGTATAAATATATTTAGTGCTTATATTGTTCATGACGTTTTTGGACCCACAATTTTCTAGCGCATTATTTTACAGTCATACACAATATATAGGATCACCGTCTAATTTTTCAAGATATTAGGTGTATATATATATCATGATCGAACACTCGAATGAGTCACCAAGATGTCAATCCCCCCCTTCCATAGATAGATAAATAGACAGATAGATAGATAGATAGATAGATAGAGAGAGAGAGAGAGAGAGAGAGAGAGAGAGAGAGAGAGAGAGAGAGAGAGTGCGCGTGAGAATTGATATCAGAAAAGAAAGATTAAAAGTACTCTATCGATGTGGAGCGTTTCTCCTAATTACACCAATTTGACTCAGGCGGAATTTTTTTTCCATTCAAATTTCATGGTCTTCGCTGTTTTAACTTATTGTTTACTTCTAATATTTAAAACTTCAATATATATATAGAACCTTGGTTCAGTCTAATGAAAATTGAAAACTCATTTTTAAATAGTCATCGGATATTACCGTCAACGTACACAAGTGGACAAATCAAAAAATTCATCGGCATACGAATATTAGGTAATTTTTATCCTTACGGACATATAACGAAATGCAAAATTGGAAATCTTAGAATAAGTTTTTCTCCGTCTTGTAGCAATAATTGATGTTTAAAAAGAAAAATTATAAAAATGAAAAAGTATAATTATATAAATACTGGCTACCTCGACATTTTCAATTATTTTTCGTCCCATTGACTGAAATCTATTTTTTTTTTTTTTTTTGAATTGGCCAAAAAAAAAACGGCCAAATGACATTTTCTAGAACGAATTAGCGAAACTTCGACGTACATCGTATAGTTGCCGGAAAATAAAATTGACCGGGCGTGTTGGCCGCTGGGCGAGACCATGGAAAATCGCGCGATTCGCGAATTCTCCGACGTGCACTGCTTCGATACACGGTAATCTTCTCACAATTTTGGCTCGAATCCGTTTCTCGGATTAATTGCCGTCGTCGTGGATTTCCACACACCGAGCGATCCGAACGCGCGTGGCTTTAACGCGACAGCGAGGGAAATTTTGACGAGATAAGGCGCGCGTCGTTATGGAGAAAAACACGGGGTCATCTCGTCGTCCGATCATAAAGCTCTTCTACATTCGCTTTTGTAAAGCGCGCGCGCGCGCGCGCAGAGACGGCGACGATCGGAATACCGATACGTGACTCATCCTGACATAATGTATATAACGCATTATATACGGGAGAGCATGTAGTCGATCAATGAGCGAGCAGCGATTTCGTATATATAATATGGGCCTGTGTGTGTGTGAGTGTGTTGAAGGGGGGGGGGGAGGCGTCGAAGGAAATCTCGGAGAAATTTGAATTTAATTGCCGGTGTCAATCATTATTGTTGGACGCGCCTATTTCACGCGCGGCTCGGAATCGCCGGGCGACGCCGATCTAGATGACGAATCGGCGCGATCGATTGTTATAATTACGGACGTGGCGTGCGCGTAGAAAAATCCCAACGAGACGATGCACCGTGGCTCGAATATTTCTTTTTCAATTTGCCTTCGTATCGGAATGCGTTTGATTGTATTTGAACAATATATATATATACATATAAGACTGCGTATTCCTGTTACGTATCGGCCCATACGTGGGGAGCTAGGAAGTTTTTATTTAAAGGGCGGGAGTCCAGACCGACCGCGATTAAATTTTTAACTTAAAAGTAATAAAACATGGAAAGTCACGATGAAGTACCCGTGGACAGCAAAAATTGAATTTTTCCAGTATAACGTGGAAAATATATTAACCATAGAATTTAACCGGCCTGTGAACTGTATTAGGCTCAGCTTGAAACTGCGATAGGAACTTATAATAATTGGCAGCTGATATAGATATATTTTTTTTCTCGAAATTTTCTCTCTCGAAAATTTCATAGGCTATAGTGGCAATGATCGAGCGAAGTAAGGAAAAGAGGTTTTTTTTTTTTTGCAGAAAAATACATAGATATATCGTTATTTCGTGCCAGTGTATCACTTCGATTACGCGTTCTTATACAGACGAAATTGCAATGACATTAAAAATAAACATTGCAGTGAACGGGGAGTATGCTGGGATTTTTCGTAATATTAATTATTTTTCTTTATATATAAAGTCGAGCGCGACATTATTAGAGTTGCGCGATTTAGAAGTGATTCTTTTCTTAAATGATCGTACTCCAGTCTTTTTAAAATTGATTTTCCGTATGGATTCGAGGAACTGCCTTTGTGATGATTCTATCTGCCAATTGGATTATTTAGAGCAGCAATCTTGATCGAAAATATAATCAATCCATCACAATGAACAATATATATATATATATATATATATAAATATTGTAAAATATATACAAATAACTTTATATATAAATATATATGTAAAGTTTGTAAAAATGTGTGCCAAATCGTTGGTAATGCTAGCGAAATGGCACGGCGGTTGCTCTGTTATTATCGAACACTCAGATATTTACTAATGGTGACCGAAGTATTAAATAAAAAAAAAGAGAAGGAAGAATAAAGACATAATCTAGAGTAAAAAGTGTACATTAAGTAATACATGCGCGTGTGTCGCTTTGAATACGGAGCCTGTTTATGAGGGGGCTCGTTAAACATTGACGAATGCATCCCATGGATCCTCCGTCTTATTCCCAAATTTTTTTGGCTATTTTCTTTCTTGACGATACGAGCCTTTTCAGAATGTTATTTAGCTTCGTTTCAATTGATTCATCGAGCTATATATACACACACAGGCATATATATATATATATATATATATATATATATATATACGTATCAGCAAACAACTAATTAATTTACAAATATAATTCATAAATTAAAAATAAACTTCATTTATATATTTATATATCGCATAACACATGGAACTACTTATACAATCGCGATAGAGCTGCAAAGACGATCCAGATGACGTGAATATTAACTAATTAATATGCGGAATCTCATGTATTATACATATATGTATATAGATATGTATATATATATATATATATATATATATATTTTTTTTTATTTTTCCACGTTGACAAGATCACACATTGATCGCGCGGAATGTCGCGTACGCGCGAAGCCCTGTTGAGCTCTTCGATTGCACAAATACACGAGCAGCTCGTTCGTCCGTTTGCGAATTTGCAAAATCATCGTCTTTCGTGATGTAACCTCGAATAAATTCGTTGGCATCAATGAATTATTTAACACACCGTTGATTTTATAAAATTATAAAATTATATAACTATATTACCAAGAAATTTTTTCAATATATATGCATTTTCAAAAAAAAAAAAAAAGAAAAAAGAAATGCTCTTTTGAATTCGTGAATGCCTCCAATTGCTTAACACTCCTGATGTATTGGGTGAGATAGAAAAATTCTCGATCCGAAATAAAGAAAGGTAATTTTCGAAGATAATAGGTTTTGCGAATAATCTAGTCGTCATCGTCCACTAGGTGGCGAACTAGATGTTTCGCATATTATCTGAATGAATAACCCATGTGCAATGATTCATTTTGAATGCTTTTATATTGTTGTATATTGTGTTAGATGCATATATGTATGAGAACATTTAGTAAACTTTTGGATCATAACTTTTAAGAAACTGTTCTTTTATTAGCTCTAGTTTACAAAAAGAAAGATTTTTTGAAGTTGTATAATTTTACTTAAAAATCGCATCGTGGAATCGTATCATATAAAAAACGCCCCCCACGCTTAACTAATGATGAAATAATATTTATTATGCTTAAATTTGAAATAGTATATCATTCTTTTATCGATTAAAAAAAAACTTAAATAAATTAAAATGAACCTTCATAAAAAGAAATCTAAAACTTTCAAAGGTATGTTCAACACGATAGTACATGTATTTTATTTTGAAATTATAGAGAAAACTGGATTTTCTAAAAAATGACAAAATCAATAGTTTCGAAAATATTTAAAGTAAGCCTTACATTTAATCACATTATATAATACTTCCTACATTCGTTTTCAGAATTCCTGTACGAATTATCGTTCACTTATCCAGATATGCCGCTGTTCGTAACATTATTGCGCCATTATTACTCTGTGAAGTAATTATTCATTATGTTTTCGATGAAAATGTTTACTGATAATTTGTTTTGGTTTGACGGTCAAAACAATTTTTTTTTCATTAAATAAGAAATAATCTTAGCCCTACTATTCCAAAGCTAATACTTGGAGAGAGAAGAAATTCGTACCTAAAATAATACTCGAAATAAAAAAATATATATATATATATATATATATATATATATATATATATGCCTTGCACACATAAATATAGCGAAAATTTTCGCATTCTGAGACGTGCGTCACTGACGAGTGCGCGCGCAAGAGTAAATAAATACAGGCCATTTCTTATTTTCCTGAGAAATTAATAGTATTATATCTTCGCGCGTGTGCGCTATAATAGAGTGCGAGCCGATCAGAGGAGCTCCCCCTTTTTAACCCCCTTATCCGAAGCGGCGAGCGTGCGCGGTGGGCGGTGTTCGGGAGCGGGGGGGGGGTTGATTGGAAGAAAAAACTTGGTATACGTATAAAAAAATATGCATACACACACACACACACACACACACATAGAAGGAGAGAAGAAGGAGGATGTATATAGGGAGAACGGAGAAGACGGGAATATTGTGCGGAGAAGATGATGCGGCCCGATGTGTTTTAAAAATAAATGCGCGTCGACGCGCGTCTGTTATATATCGCCGCGGATTTTTTGGCTTACGATCCGCGTCGAGTCTAATGACTTCTAAAAATAAAGATTGATGTATATATATAGGTGCTTTTCTTTCTTTTATCAATGTATACATATATATATATATATATATATATATATATATATATATATATATAATATGCAGATTGTGAATGAATATACGAGGGACGAGACCTTCGACGGTTATTTTGACTACTCGGTTTTTATATGCTTTTGCGATATCTTTTACATGGTACAGCCGCCGCCACACACACATCCATACATACGATTATTCTATCTGTCATTTATTATGGCGATAGATTTTTTGATTTCTCTTTACGCTTAGCTTGTGCGTGTATTAGCAACATAAATATACGATACCTGCGACGAAGAGGTGAACTAAAGAAAAAGGCAGCCATTGGGGTTGAAGAATTAGTAAGATTAGTAAAATTTCGTAAATCTTTAAAAGGTTCGTTCCAAAAAAAAAAAAAAAAAACAAAACAAAACAAAATTGAAAATTACCGAAATACATCAGAGTGAAGCAAAGCAGGTGTCATAACAGAGTTATGACTAAAAAGTCAGGAAGGTTTCTCCGCGTCATCGAATGAATTTTATAAAGGGCTGTCGCTGTAAAGACCTTAATTTTTTGTATTGATTTATTAATACTGATTAAACTTTTCATCCTATTCCGGGACCCGAAGCTGCTAAGCTGCCAAAATGTATTTTATCATATCGAGATGTCCAAAAAGTCGGAAAGACTGGACCAAAATAATAAAAATGAATGTTTCGTTTCTAAGTAAAAAACATGTATGACAATTTTTCAGATAAGTAATTCTATTTAAAAAATGATTTTAATCTAAATTTTGATTATACGACGTGTTAATTAAAATATTAAGAATACAAAATTTATTCCGTTTTTTAAATATACTATACGATTACATACTATAGTACTACATTTAAATAAATATTTTAAGTAAAAACACATAGTTGTTTAATTAAAAAGACAAGGTCACTTCTCACACGCACTGTACTATTGAAACGCCCCGGACTGTCAGGATTGTTTTGATGCAGTTTCGCCCACGGGAACCTCGTGGACGATTTCTTCGCCATTAGGTGGACACGAAGTCGATTATGTGTAAAAGAACAAAAAGGTAAAAAATTGCCATATCGTTAAATAAATCTTCACAATCTCAAAAAAAATCATGGCTGCAAAGAAAGTTTGTATGTTCGCATGGAAAACTAAGAGGGAACAAATGTAACATTAGTATAAGAGGGCAACAATTCAGACCGACTTGGATGAAGATTAAATAATCAGTCGAAGATTCTACAGAATTTTTATCAAATAACGGTTCTTTGAATAATCTCGCATTATCCTGGAACATTCGTGCTTAAATAAATAAAAATAAATTGTGAGATCTCGAGCCGCGGAAAATGTACTTTCAAAATTCTACTAGAGGATTTCCTCAGCATTAATTGATCGAGAATCGAGGGCAGTGCAAAAGAATGCAAAAAATCGAACAAAAGAAAAATACGCTCCTCGAGCGATTCTGATTCAATTGACGTCGTCGCGATATAATATAATCGTGCCAATAGGCGCATTAATGTTGAGCTACAAAAAAAAAAGAAAGAAAAATCACGTAGCGACGATCTGCCGCCAAGCACCGAAAGCCAGATTCTGTACACTTTAATGATTTTCCCAGAAATACGCTAAATTTAGCGCCTAATAAATTTAAATGTTTTGAAAAAAAAATGATATATACGAGTTTAAAATGAATAAATACGCACTCGCGCGCGCGCGCGCGCGCGCACGCACATAGAAAGACAGAGAGAGAGAGACATACGTTTCGATAAAATAGAAGTCTTTCTATAGTAGTCACTATAATAAAAATTAATTAAAATAAGACACCGAATAATACCGAGCGTTAATGCGAAGTTTTCCATTGACATGAAAAAAGCATCGTTAATTATGGTTACGGAATCCTGGGCCATTTACGCCCGATAACATTCAATTATAATATTTATAAGAGT